>JAMWYP010000118.1:1409472-1630367 GCA_025563575.1 Acacia pycnantha
TTAATAAAGGACCGGAGGAACTAATGCAGAAAAACCCCGCTGGGAGACTCACCCACCATAGTCAGGTGCGTGGCCCAGGTCGGATCTAGATTAGTCTGGATAAAGCTTTAGATACCGGATGGGCAACTGAAAAAAAAGACTGGAGGAACTAGGAAGTAGAATTAATTTTTCCAGCTTTTCTCAACAACCCCCTACGCTCTAGTATATTTGCTTTTGGTACACACTTATTATCTCTTATTTACAAGTTACCCCAACAATTGTTCTTCTTCCGGGTCTCATCTGTCTACCATAATCTTCTGTTGGAAGTGGAACTATTGGCTATTCGCAATGCAATGTGCCATCGAAGATCCCCAAGAATCATATCCAAACAACTCGGAGACTTGCTCCTGGTGGCTTCCATCACAAAAACTTTGTCCAAGTCCGGACCTCGGAACCTTGCCCTCGACCCAACTCACACGTCTCAAATCACTGAGCCCATCCTCCTCTGAATCCTCTCAAATCCATCACTTCATCCTTCAAAGAAACTTGATTTCTTCCACTGGTGTCGTTCGCTCCGACCCAAGTACGCGCACTCCGCCGCCGCCTACTCTCACATCTTCCACACCGTTTTCCGCACCGGCTACCGCGTTAATCTTCTCCGCTCGATGAAGGAAGATGGTGTTGTTGTTGATTCTCAAGCGTCCAAGGGCATCCTAGATTCTTTCATTCGGTCAGGTAAGTTCGATTCGGCACTGGAAATTTTAAATTGCATGGAACAACTAAGGCCACCTTCAATCCCCAAATGTTCAACTCTGTTCTCATTGCTTTGTTAAGAAGTAACCAAGTGCATTTGGCTCTGTATGGGGTTTGGATTGTGCTGAGACCTGGTAATTGGCAGAGTTCGTCCTTGCAAACGTCAGTATTGTGTTCAATTATTCATTTATTTATTTTTAACCGAAAACATACAAATAAAGGGTTATTATGGGTGTATTTGGGATAACATCTTATGTGAAAATAAATCCATTGATAGGAAAAAAAATCTATAAGAACGGAAAACATGATAATTGAGTGTTTGAGATGACATCACTGTTTAATGGGCTTCTGAAGTTGATGTAAGATTTTTGTTAAAATTCATTGTTGGAGCTTCTCCTACTTTAGAAATAAAAGTTACTTTTATTACCACTATTTCAAATACAAATTACATTAGAAAAAGTCTATCAGAAAAAAAAAAAAAATCCATAAAAAAAATCCATCTCCAATAAAAATTATTTCTACCACCTATATCCGATATGAAATAAGGGGAACTTTATATAGTGTATTTTTGTGAAGGATAAAGTATTGTGCCAACACTTTGTGGCGTAATGAATAATCTTAGACGCTGAAAAGCAATACGACTAAGAATCTAGTGGGGGGGTATGTGACGTAACAAAGTGTGGGACCCTCAAGCCAAATCGTGTCCGTACCAATCAAGAGCATGCGTTAGCCAAGAGAGAAGGGAATCCCTTTTTTGATTATGCCAAGGTGTTCGTGGGCAGAGAAGGGAATCCCTTTTTTGATTATGTCATGTAGAGGTGTTGATGGGTAGGGTTGGGTAGAATGAGACCTTTGCCTGGTACCTTATCTGAAAGATCATTGAACGGTAAAATGTAGCTCAGTACTCGGTCCTGTCTGATAGAAGTCCTAATATTTTTGGGTAGGGCAATAATGGGCTAGGTAGGGTAGGGCTTCCCTGTCCAAGTGACGATACATTTACACACTCTATGTGAAAAAGATAGCTTCAATCGTACCTAATAAACAATATTGCACACTTCAAATGAAATATATAATTCTACACTTTAGAATATTTTAAAATAAGTCTACAACTTTAGTCTTAAAATTAAAAAGACAACCATATATCTTAATAAATAATCAAATAGCATAAGTGAAAATAAAAAATATATAATACTTACAAAAATAAAAAATATTATATATTATATATATTATTGGGCAAGGTGGTATACATTGCCTGATGCCTAGCCCAATTGTACCAATTTTTTTGGGGCTACTTTTTCTTGAGTTGGGCAAGGCGATTTTCTTACGGGTGCATAGGGGCATGGGCATCATGAACACCCCTAATACCCTTAGTGTGAATTTCCTTTGTTATTTATTTATTTTTTTGTGAAAGAGCCTTATGGCTAGAAATAGAGTTCTTTTTCACTATTTTTGGAGTTAAATTGATTCACAACTTTCTAAGTTTCAAGACAATTTATTCTTCCACACCGACCAAGCTTTTAGAAAAGTTTCTAATGTTTGAGAAACATGAAATCATGGTTTCAGAATCTATTTTTTTTAAGTTGAAACAAAATTCTTTTTATATATTTATCTCGTAAATCATAAAAATACTTTTGAAAAGTTAAAACAACATAAGGATACTAATTTTGTTACATGTTATTCTTAAATGCCTAGACAACTATGATAAATGGCTATATAGTAAGGTGTGACATTAAAATAAAATTATATCATTATATGAATTTTTACACAAATATTAACAGTATGTAGGGATTATGAGAGTGAATTCTCATAAATTATACTACCTCCAGTCCTAATTATAGAAATATTTTTTTAGTGCAATTTTGCACTACAAAAGTATTCTTATAATTAGGACCGGAGGGAGTACCATTTAAAATTAAGATGTAAATAAATTTATAGTACAACAATATGTTGGGTATTGACAGCAGCATTGGGTTATTATTTGTGTAACTATAAGTAGGTGCTTGCAGGGACGGACCTAGAAAATTATAGAAGGGGGGCACAATTGGTTGCCCCCGAAATTTTTTTTAATGAAAGTTTTAAATGCATTAAAAAAAATAAAATAAAATAAACAAGAAAAGAAAAGAATATCAAAAAAATATTCATGAAATCAATTGAACACTGATGATATAATAAAAGAGGTAATTATTTTACAAACTTGTCATTTAGAAAAGTAAGGTTAACTACTGTTAGAAATGCACCTACATAAATTACGATGAATGGTAGACACTCTATAAGTTCAAGTACATATATTTTAATAACAAAAGTATATTACAATATAAATAATTACAATGTCATCCTTCTAGGCCTTATTTTTTGGGATTTCATCATAATTATCTTATTATCAATGCTATAAAATACATCTTTTTCAATATAAGGCACTAAACAATCATTAAACTATTCATCTTCATCCGATTACGAAGTGCAGTCTTGATGTATTAAGGGTGAACACTTAATTTAATGATGAACAATCATTCAAACATATACTAATTTTTTTTTTTTAAAAAAAAAATCTCCAAATCCAAGGGGGGCACTTGCCCCCAACTTTAATAGGTAGATCCGCCCATGGTGCCTGTTTGTACATTGGTTCAGCTGTACCCATATATTGTGCTATTTTTATGAATACTGAGAGCCTGCGTGCATAGTAGCTTTGTTTTGGGTCAGTTACTATTTTGTGAATCCTTTATCTGTTTGACCCTTTTTTGATTTCTCAGTGCTCGCAACTTTTTCTCTTTTCTTCCCTATGATATTCCGTTGCGAGTCCCAATCAGCTTCCCTTCTTTGTTGAAGCATGATCAAATAATCTCACGCGTCTTTCATCATTTATGGACCCCTTTTAATTCACTTCATTTAATGCATCTTGTCTTAGAGTAATTTAACAATGTTGCTTGATCTTTCAAGTGATTTCTTGCAGATGATCAATATGGAATCTCCAGTATCATAATATTTCCCCAACAATGACTGTGTCCATGGAGATATTGGTACTGTTTCAGAACACGTCAAGGTGTTGATGGTTCTAGAATGGCATCTCACCCCCCAAAAAAAAAAAAAAAGAAAACTTGCAGCCCAAGATTGAAAATTTGAATATGGTGAATTTATTTGTTAAGGCATGTGAGAGAGTGGCTGGCCAAGTGTCTTTATAAATTGTATGGTAGTTAGCCCCACCAATCACCATTCATCCCATCGCATAGGGCCTCTGACAAGGAAAAAGTTCTTTAACTTGTGTGGTTTGTCATATTCCCCACCACAGTCATAAAGATTTTCATCCCATTCGTTCCTGATCAATAAATTGATTTTACATAGTCTTCCCACTTTCAAGAATGTAGGTGAGTCTTGACTAATATGGATTTGGGTCGATTTAAATTCTAATCCATGTAAAATTCTCATACAATTAGTTTTTCCAATTACAAATTCACATCAGTTTTACCATCTGTAAGATAAACAAATAAATATAGGATTCATGTACACAACTTCATTTTTATTTTGATTTTTTTTTTTTCAAAGTTCTTTAGGCGGATCATTCATTCATTCTAGGCGTCAAAATATTAATACACCTATATCTTACATATTCTAAAATATACAATAAATTTTACATCAAAATATATCATTAATTATTGCTGGGACTCTCAAGTACTAGTTGGTCTAGATAAGTGGAGTATATGGTACTATGTGACTAGAATTATAAAAATCAAATGTCGTAAGGAACGAGGCATTAATTTATCAAAACTCAAATCCTCATACCAAAATTGGTTAGGATTCTGCATAAGGTTGGTTCCACAAACACAAAATACCAATGGTACTTTACAGGGATGCTTCTATTGGAAAAACACACAACAAACACAAACTTTACATGAAGTTATATAATACTACCATGTACTTACTCTTAGAAAAACAAGGCTGCTTCTTCTGGGTAATGGCCACAAACCATTCTTCACCTCAACACTTGCCTGCTTGCACTTCAAATTATTCCATTCTGCAAAGAAGGAACTAAAAGAACTTCCCACATGATAGCATTTCCCAAATAATTACAACAAACAGAAAAAGCCCTATAACAACATTGCAAAAATATACGGATGGTGGATTAAGGTTCTGGCTTGATGATGGTGTCTCCCGTTGAATGAAAGTATTCCTCCCATTAACACCAGAGGATTCACTGCTTGGGGATTTTGAAGTACTTCTTTTATCAGTAACCTGTGCTCTCTTATTATTGTTTGAATGCACCGGTGTTTCTTTCTGAGCCTGCATGATACATCATATGGAGCAAGGGATATAATCAACAAGAAGTTAAAATAAGTTTGTCTTCCAATGAAGCATATGTGTCGAGACAGGCATTTTGTATTTTTTAGTAAAGGACAACTTGGTTTTCTCAAATTCAGATCCCTTTGAAGAACTTCTTCATGACGAAATAGAGAAAGATGGTAACATAATAGTAGGTCTCGCTTCTGCACATGTAGACCCCATATAAGTAAGACCCACTATTATCTTCCTATCTTTCTATACTTCAACTAAATGAAGCATCTCTGTCAAGACAAGCTTCTCCATTTTCCTTGTAAAGTGCAGCTTAGTTTAATCAAATTCAGATCTTCATGATGAAGTAGACAGAGATAGGAACAGAATAGTGAGTCTCACTTAAGTTGAGACCACTATTCTGTTCCTATCTCTCTATACTTCATCCCCTGAAGTATTTCAGAGATCCAAGTTTGGTTTTCTCACCTCATGATATGCCTCTTTGGTTGAAATCTTCCTATGTGTCTGAGATCTTCTAGCCCCAGCTGTCAGTGACACAGATGCAGCTGATTTTGGTTGATATTGGGTTTTCCATGTCTTTGAAGTGGAAGCAGAGCCAACATGCTTTATCCGATTGATCTTAAGTGGTCTAGCAGGGGTTGAGTCAGCAGAGGAAGAGTCCAAATCATCTTGAAAGGATCTTCCCTTTCTCTCTTGTTTTGCTTCTCGGTTCGAAGAAAGTTCGGAGCTGTTAACCTTTGATATTTGCAGGATTTCCCTTGGACCATCATTTTTATTAGATTTAATTGAAGTCTCTGGAATATATCCATACTGTAACAATTTCCAAAGAGAATGTATAGATGATGTTAATCCTTCATGTTGCCCAAAAGAAAGGCCGATATAAGAAATTATGATATGCGAGAAATACGTAATTCATAAAGCACAACAGAAGAACAACACTGACTCAAAGCTAAAAATTTCATTCCCTTTTCAGAATCTACAGGAGAAAATCACTTAACATTGTAGTAATTCTGGGAAATGCACATCACTACAATGCCCTCAATGATTTTAACCTATAAAACGATGTCTTGTTTATGAGACAGTGAAGATATAGTTCCAATAATATTAGGAGAATGTATCTTTACCTGTACAGGGACAACTTCTGCATCTGTGTCACTGCTTTGCCAGTACAACTCTAAAGGTTCTGAGTGGGTAGGAGAATGGATAGAAGCTATCATTTTATTCAAGTGCAATTTGTCCTCATCAGTAAATTCAGGAGGCATGTTTACAATGCTGTCGTCATTTCCAGTATGGGAGTTGAACCCTGGGGGAAATAGAAAAGAAAGTTCCTGCTCATTGACATTCGGAGATAAAAGGAGCGAGCTTATCTCATATTCATCTGCTGATTGTTGTCTCTGAAGCATTGATTCCAGATTGCTTTCGGGACAAACGAGTGCCTAAAACATATATCAACCAATTGTTAGTTGTCAGCATGTTTAGCACACTAAATCATAATTAAAGACCTAGCTCTCAACGAGTCCAAGAATTCTTTTGCTTACATCTGGAATTCTACCCTCGCTTGGTACAATTACATAGTCATTGCTTACATCTGGAATTCTACCCTCACTTGGTACAATTACATAGTCATTGTTTACATCTGGAATTCTACCTTCACTTGGTACAATTTCATAGTCAGAGGGCATAAAGTTACTTGGCTCCCCCTCATCACCGGTTCCCCCTTCTGCTTTCTCATGTTTCTTCATTAACTTGCAAAGAACAAAGGTCGTCTGCAAAATTTGGAAGAAAAATCAGACATTCATTTCTCAGAAACAGAGCACAGTAAAAGCCAAGACAAATCAAGCTCATCCTTCAAAGTCAGGAAACTTAACGCCTGGACATTTCAATCACAACAAGAACTGTAAAGAATAATCGTGTCACACTTGTACTGTTAGATAGAAACATCAAATCCAACCACGTTATGTAGTATTGACTGTTTTATCACGCAAAGAATGATAAATATTTCTAATCAAATACTGTGAAACAAGAAAATTGAGCCAATAAAAAAGAGCACAACACAACAATTTCTCATGGTATTCCGGTATCTAAAGTCGTAAGTCTCGTAACAACCACCAGAACGAATCATATTTCTAAGAAAATTTTGAAACCCACAACTTCCAAAATCAAGAAACCGTTGATAATGCCGAGAAGCATTTCAATCAAAACGCTCCAGATTACCACTGATCCTTATGAATATGATAACTATATCTAAACACATATAATTAAAAGTTTCGTTCCAGTATGAAGATAAAGACTATAAAGCCTACCTGTTCTTCAGGAAATGCTACGGCGTGGTATTCGTGAATGACCCAGTTAGTCCTGACGCCATGACGAACAGGACCTTCATAGAAAACCAGAGTCTTCTTGGTCCCAATGATCTTGTTGGAACCTCGAACCTTGATGTCCGTGGGTTTGCCAGTGGGTTTCCAGAAGCCATCCCTTGTTGACCTGTTAGACTGTTTTCTGTTAGAGTACTTGTAATCGCGAGGACTGAAGAAGAACCATTGTGGGTCGTCCGACTTGATGATCGAGCGCTCTAAAACAACACAAGTAGACGAAGAGAAGAAAATAAAAATCAAAATCAAAATCAAACGCTGTTGCATAAGATTATTCAAGCATGAAACGTTCAAATGAAAACACATATTTCCTATTTTAGAACAATGGTGAATACCTGGTATATCCCAGGGCTCGTGCTTACAAAGGTCAATCTCAGGGATAATCCGGAGAACGGAATCGTCGCCGAACAATTTCTTGGTCAGGTAGTGATTCACGAGCTCTTCATCAGTTGGACGGAATCCATACCCCACAGTCTTGGATTCCGGCACAGGAGCTATGTTCGCCATTGTTTGTTGAAGTATACAATATGATCACGAAAGACAAAGCAGAGAATTTCACGGAGATGAAGCTTGTAGAGAGTTTCAGTGAAGAAGAGTGCTGGGGAGCTCGATTTCGCCATTTGTAATTCGAGCTCAGGGGCTGGGCATTGACGGAGCGCGTACTTAACTTACAAGTAGTTTATTTAAATTTTTATTGGAAAAAAAAAAAACATTTGATTATAGTTCCTTCGGTGAGTGGAGGGATCGGGCAATAAAATTTAGGGAAAATCTACTTTAAGTCCAATTTAGGAAAACAATGTCAAAAAAAGGCTAAAAAAGTCAAATATCAAAAAGGACTTCAGGACTTTTTTATATAATGTTATAAAAACGTTAGTTGTTAAAGGGGCTGATATAGTTGTTAACATGTAGGTTATTAACAACTAAATCAGTAGCATTAACAACAAAATCAGTACCGTTAACAACTATATCAATCCCGTTAACAACTAACATTTTTATGAAATAATATCAGAAAATGTTTTGGGACCTTTTTTTTAACATTTTGACGTTTTTCTTAAACTTTCTTTAATATTTTTTTTTTTAGTTTGGGCCCTACGTAGATTTTCCCTAAAATTTAATAATATTATTGATGCAAAGATCAGTACCAATACAGAATCATCACAGTTTGCCTCGGAAAATTCACGTCCCGCTGGTTAATTATTTAGGCCAGGGAGATTTCAAATTATTGATGCATTCACTGGGACTTGCTGACAAATTGGAGATTTTAAAGTCTTGTAATAGTACTTTTCCTAATTTAGCACCTTAATGCAATTTTCTCTTATCTTTTTAGCTTAAAGTATACTATCAGAAGCGGATCCAGGTTGAAAACACTGGAGGCTTCAATTATGATGAAATTCTAAAAATAAGGGAATTATAAATATGATGTATTTGAGACAGTTATGATGGAATTTCAAAAAATAATGTTTAGAAGGATGACATTGTAATTATTTTTATTGTAATATATTTTTGTTATTAAAATATATATGTACTTGAATTTATTGAGTGTCCATCATTCATTGTAATTTATGTAGCTGCATTTCTAACAACACTTAACCTTACTTTTTTAAATGACAGGTTTATAAAATAATTGTCTCTCTTATTTGATTTCATAAATATTTTTTTGATATTCTTTTATTTTTTTAATTCATTTAAAATTTTCCTTAAAAAAAAAAATCGAAGGCAGCCCCCACTAATTATGCAGACACAAATAAAATATCATAGCTCCGCCACTTGTGCCTACTCTTCATTAATTCATTAATTTTCTGGATCCGCCACGGTATACTATATATATATATATATATATATGAGATATTGTCACTACCAATTTTACCTCACTACTAAGTCACTACCACATTTTCACTGTTAGATCAAAATCTCAATAGGAGAGAGAAATGATAAAGGTAGATGAGCTTTTGATCTAACGATGAAAAGATGGTAGTGAATTGGTAGTAACAATATCCTATCCCCACACACACATATATATATTAATCTAAATCAAATTTAATAAATTATTTTTAAAATTAGTGTAACCATAAGTTTTACATCCATCGTTCACATATAAACTAAATGTCATGGATACTGTTGAATATCCTCCTTAGTTTAATGACTTTATTCATTTTATATGAGTCATCCGGTAAAGAAGAAACGAGTCTAAAGGTGTGTATGGGAACCATTCTGTTCCCTAGCCTGATTCTGAGATGAAACAGTTCTTTTCTGATTCTGTGTCTGGGAAAAGTTCTGAGAATCAGAATTACGTTTGTTAACTCATTTTATTTTTACTCCGAGAATCAGAATTACGTTTGTTAACTCATTTTATTTTAATTTATGTGATTTTTATATTCAAAAAAGTATTTGTATGGCAGTGGTGGTGGTGGGCGTGGCGGCGGCGGTGGGGTGGTGGTGGTGGCGGCGGCGGTGGTGGCGGTGGTCGCGTCGATAGTGGTGGTGGCGAGGGTGGCAGTGGTGGAGGTAATTGATCCGTCGCTTAGGGTGATTGGAATTTCTTCGCTTCGTCAATGTCACGTTCGAGAGAATGGGAAAAATAGATTATGGCTTTGTGCCCTGGAATAGAGAAGCATAAATTTTTTGCTTCTTTTTTTTATTCACCAACACAAAAAAGAAACCGGTCCATCCCGGGAACCAAAAAAAAAACCGGATTTACCAAACACAATTCCTATCCAATTTGTTCTTGGGAACAGAAATTAAGAAAAATTCATTCTGGGAGCGTTACCATGCACACCCTAAGAGTATTGGTGTAACCATAATGAATTCTTAGGATTATTTTTATTACTATAATAAACATGTTATCTTGTCTATATTATTGAAAAATTGTAGTTCGAGTTAGTTTTACAAGATATTATAATGAATTGAATTTTATCATTTTATTTGAAATTTAAATTGGATATATTTAAATAATTACATCATATGTAATCTTTTACATAACATCAAAGCCCATTTAACATGTAATGTGAACATTTTTCTTGTTTAGAATGTCTATTAAAACTTTCAAAAATAACTTTTCAATTATGGTTTATAATTTTTGATATGAGATTTGTCTTGACTTACATAATCATGCTTCTAATAAACCAATCCAAATATATATTTGAAATGGAACGTATGACCTTGGAGACGTAAGCTTTTACGTCTATTTATCCTATATTTTAAGTATACCTTTAAAAATATTTTAAGCCGTCTTTTTAAACCTCATACTTGTTTCGAACTTAGGCCAGTTTGGTTAAATTCCCAACCGTGTCTATTCTCAAGCATTCTTTTTAAAAAATGAAATATTTCTTTTTATAAGTATAAGCATCTTCTTATTAAAGACAAAACATATTCTAGGTATTGTCAGGTTTTTTTCACTAGACCCAACCGTGGTTGGTTAAGGAAGGAAATATCCTTAAACCTGGGCTTAAAGTGTTCAACCTGGATGAGCGTTGTGGTGGGCTTCGGAGCCCATAACTGCATTTGGGCATTATTCGATAATTTTGGACAGTTTTAGGCATTAATGTTTGGGTTATAGATTGTATCTGTGGTTTGATTTATTCCTCCATCTTTGATCAGGACCCGCTGTTCTTTTTGGTGCTAAAATGATGGGGTTTTGGTGTAAAGGAGGGCAGCTGTGTTTCCTTTTTTTTTTTTTTTTTGAAAAAATATTTTAAAATGTTGACTAATATTAAAAAGATACTTACAATACTGAAATGATATTAAAAAATACTTTATGATCTTAAAAATCATTTTAGGATCCTGAAAAAATATCTTAAAGTATATTTCTAGTACTAGTTAGTACCCTAAAATATTTTTTTAAGATGCTAAAATAAATTTTCAAGATCATGAAGTATTTTTTCAAGATCTTAAAATAATTTTTCAAGATTATGAAATATTTTTTTAATACAAGTTAGTATCCTCAATTATCTCTATCTCTTTAGTATAATTTAATACTCTAAAATATTTTTTTTGAAATCATGAAATATTAAAATTGCTACCACTCATCCTCTTCCCAGATCTCTACGTGGAAAATTGCCCCTCAACCCTTGCCCATTATATGTTTTACTTATAAATCATAAATCGGTGCAGCCCATCCTCGTCCCTACAAGGCGACAGCAGAAGTATAGAATGGAGAAGAAAAGCTTTCCATACGCTGTGGAATTTTAGGGTTTTGGACGAGAGTTTTCGTTGACAGTGGTTTGGGGTTTCCTTTCGATTCGATTGGGAGGCGTACGGCTGAGGTAAAGGCAGTGAAGATGGTGGCTGATTTGCAGGTGAAGGTTATGATTTTTTATTTTATAATAATAAATTAGCAAATTAGATGTTTTTAATTTTGTTTAGTGCTAAACGGTGTAGTTT
Organism: Acacia pycnantha; assembly: GCA_025563575.1. Classification (NCBI taxonomy): domain Eukaryota; kingdom Viridiplantae; phylum Streptophyta; class Magnoliopsida; order Fabales; family Fabaceae; genus Acacia; species Acacia pycnantha. The sequence continues at coordinate 1,421,241 of JAMWYP010000118.1, forward strand.
GGGGCTCACTGGAGATAATCTTATCTCCAGTCACAAGAGAAATCTTAATCCCATATTTTTGTTAGTACCGTTGGTATTTTCAAATATCTTTTAGTAATGTTAAATATTTTAAAATATTTTTTAAAAAAGAAAAGAAAAGAAAAAAAACTGCGCTCTCCTTTACGCTCTTGGCGTAAAAAAGGGCAGTGGATGGGAGCTGAATGTCACGCACTGCAACGAATGCTAGATATTTTGCGTGCCAAATCACTCTGCATTAAAGGGAGGTTTAGACTTGTCCAATGGCAAAGTCTAGAATCTTCTTGAATATTGTAGACATGGGTACATATTTGTAGAATTGTATGAATAATTCTAGAATATCTCATGTAAAGATAAATATCTAGATATTTGTAGGGAATGTTCTGGAGAATCAATTTCCACCGTAGGATGATTTTAATCTTGACCGTTCATTGAGGAGGTGGTAGGCTATAAATAGGAGATGCCTCCCACATTTGTAACCATCCCAGAATCTTCAAGCATTTGTTGTTCAAGAGCTTCCCTCTCTAAGTTCTCTTTCTCTCTCTAAGAGTTCTCTTAGTCTTTATGTTCTTTGCCTACTCGTGAGGTTTCGGCTGACTTAACTTAACAAAGATCTTGGGAGATCAAGTCCAAGGCCGTAACATGAAGGACCAAATCCGGGTCCCTTTGATCATCGTTGCCAGATTCATGGTCCTGACCTACTTGAATGTTTGATTGTTTTGCATCAATAAAGGACCGGAGGAACTAGGAAATAGTAGTATTAATTTTTCCAGCTTTTCTCAACAACCGCCTATTCTCTAGCATATTTGCTTTTGGTTCACACTTATTGTCTCTTATTTACAGGTTACCCAACAGTTGTGCTTCTTCCCGGTCTCATCTATCTACCATAATTCTTTGTTGGAAGTTGGAGCTATTGGCTATTCGCAATGCAATGCGCCATGGAAGATCCCCAAGAATCATATCCAAACAACTCGGAGACTTGCTCCTTGTGGCTTCCATCACAAAAACTCTGTCCGAGTCCGGAACTCGGAACCTTGCCCTCGACCCAACTCACACGTCTCAACTCACTGAGCCCATCCTCCTCCGAATCCTCTCAAATCCATCACTTCATCCTTCAAAGAAACTTGATTTCTTCCACTGGTGTCGTTCGCTCCGACCCAAGTACGCGCACTCCGCCGCCGCCTACTCTCACATCTTCCGCACCGTTTGCCGCGCCGGCTACCTCAACGAGGTACCGAATCTTCTCCGCTCGATGAAGGAAGATGGTGTTGTTGCTGATTCTCAAGCGTTCAAGGGCATCCTAGATTCTTTCATTCGGTCGGGTAAGTTCGATTCGGCTCTGGAAATTTTAGATTGCATGGAACAACTAGGGGCCACTTTGAATCCCCAAATGTTCAACTCTGTTCTCATTGCTTTGGTAAGAAATAACCAGGTGCGTTTGGCTCTGTTTATATTTCTTAAGCTTCTGGACGCTGAATCCAATGGTTGTGGTGATGTTGGTTTCGCCCCTAACTCCTTTGTATGTAACGAATTGTTGGCTGCTCTAAGAAAAGCAGACATGAAGGTAGAATTTAAAAAAGTTTTTGAAAGACTGAGGAAGAAGAAAGAGTTTAAATTTGATATCCGGGGTTATAATATTTGTATTTATGCTTTCGGGTGTTGGGGTGATCTGAGTACTTCTTTAAGTCTCTTCAAAGAGATGAGGGAACGAGAATCTGATGAATCTGGGAGTTCAGTTGGGCCTGATTTGTGCACCTATAATAGTTTGATCAGTGTGCTCTGTAAAGTTGGGAAGGTCAATGATGCACTCATAGTATGGGAGGAGCTTAAAGGGTCTGGTCATGAACCTGATGAATTCACTTACAGAATCCTTATCCAAGGTTGTTCCAAGACTTGTAGAATAGACGATGCAACTAAGATCTTTTACGAAATGCAGAATAATGGATTTCAAATGGATACAGTTGTTTATAATTCTCTACTAAATGGACTCTTGAAGGCCAGAAAACTTACAGAAGCTTGCCAGCTTTTTGAGAAAATGGTTGAAGATGGGGTAAAAGCCTCATGCTGGACATATAATATTTTGATCGATGGATTACTTAAGAATGGAAGGCCAGAGGCTGCTTTTACTTTATTTTGTGACCTGAAAAAGAAAGGCCAATTTGTTGATGGAATTACTTACAGCATCATAGTGCTGCAACTTTGTAAGGAGGGTCTACTTGAGGAGGCACTCCAACTGGTTGAGGAAATGGAAAACAGAGGTTTTGTTGTTGACCTGGTCACCATAACTTCACTCTTGATTGGTATCCATAAACATGGCCATTGGGACTGGACAGATCGGCTTCTAAAGCATGTAAAAGAAGGTGATCTGGTGTATAATGTTCTCAAGTGGAAAGCTGGAATGGAGGCTTCTATGAAGAGCCACAAGAGTAAGAAAAAGGATTATACTCCATTGTTCCCTTCCAAAGGAGATTTTGAGGAGGTGATGAACCTTATAACTCCTGATGACACCAACCTTGATTCTAATGATTCTGCAACTAAAGATGAGGGATTGATTTCGTCCTTGGAAACTGATGAGTGGTCATCATCTCCATACATGGATAGATTGGCCAATCAAGTGGGGTCTGATGGTGATTCCCCCAAATTGTTTTCTCCTACTCCAGCGCAACGAGTTCAAGAAAAAGGTTCAGATTCTTATGATATTGATATGGTGAATACTTACTTGTCCATATTTTTGGCCAAGGGGAAATTGAACTTGGCTTGCAAGCTGTTTGAGATTTTCACTGACATGGGTGTTAATCCTGTGAGTTATACGTATAACTCTATAATGAGCTCATTTGTGAAAAAGGGCTACTTCACTGAGGCCTGGGCTGTTCTCAATGAAATGGGGGAAAAGGTTTGCCCAGCTGACATAGCAACCTACAATGTGATAATTCAAGGTTTAGGAAAGATGGGAAGAGCAGACCTAGCCAGCTCTGTTCTTGATAGACTACTGAAGCAGGGTGGTTATCTTGACATTGTTATGTATAACACCCTCATCAATGCACTGGGTAAGGCAGGCCGTATCGATGAAGTGAACAAACTCTTTGAGCAAATGAAGAATAGTGGGATAAATCCTGATGTTGTGACTTATAATACACTAATTGAAGTTCACAGCAAGGCTGGTCGATTGAAGGATGCTTATAAATTCTTAAGAATGATGTTGGATGCTGGATGCACACCCAACCACGTTACGGACACAACTTTAGATTTTCTGGGAAAGGAGATTGATAAATTGAGATACCAAAAGGCCTCAATTTTGAGTGAAAAGGATGATTCTTCTGGAGGTTATGTACCCTAGTGTAACTAACTAAGCTTTAGATGTATAATTCTTAAATTTCATGAAAGTAGAGTTCTGCTTTTATAGTTTGTGTTATTTGATTCCTTGATGTTCCTGTAATCACAGATAGAAAACTTTATTGCCATGAAATGGTAGAGCTTCAAGAATTGAAAGTCTCCGAGAGTTAGCACGGTGGGCGTAAAAAAATTAGCTTCCTTGGGGAGATTATAAAATGATGGTATCTGTTATGTTAACTCTAGCATCAATATATCAAAATTCGGTACAGCATATATTTCAAAACTTGTATTAATATAATAGACAACATTCTACATAAAGGTACGGTGTCTGAATTGCATAGCATTATGGTACATATCCTTTTTCCAAATTAATGAACCAACAATTTAGTTTTTATTCTTTAGCACCTTCGGTTGCTGCATCATAAGACGTATACCAGACAGGTCTAGGGATAAAATTTATCAGATAGCAGGCCGTGACATCTTTCTACTCAAGCTCCCATCAGTCTGCTTCACTTTCGAATTCTGAAGAGTGAACGTTTTAATTTTTCCTACCTGTTATAATCGCAATCACCAGAAGAAATGACGGGTCAGAAGAGATTATGTGTAATGGAAAGCAAGGAAGAAATTAAGGAACAGAAGCCATAGGCAAGCTAGGCTAATTATGCGCATGCTATTAAACATATTCGTCTAAACTCGTTTACCTCTTGTCTATAGATCAGATATCCAGGAAAATACCCACAAATTGTGTAATTAGAGTTCAATATACACAACTGTTCTTCTGTAAAGAACAAATGTGAAGTTTCTTGGAAATTTCCAACACAGTTTACTCCTATGAGTTACTTGTGAGGTAGATTGCCGCGGTTGCTATATTCTTCCCTTTAATACAACCATTCTATCCTTACTTCTGCCTTTCTACAGCCTTTACAAATAAAATTCATCTGTGTTTTTATCCTCATTTTATAAAATTTAAGCAATTCCTCATTCCTCTGGTTTAAAGTTTAATCTGCTTTACCATTGCAATATGCCTCTACATTCACACCGTATTCTAAAAACTGTTATCCCAGTTTCTGGTTCTTATTTATCTACTGTATAACTAATCAATGCATATGCAAGAACGACAAATAAGGAAATTAACATGTTCTTCTACATTCAGTGGCATTTATTGATAGAAATTTCAAGAGATAGATTCCTTGTTTCTCAGTCATGAGTACAAGTTGAGAGCAAGAAAAAAAATGCACTATTTCAAGGATTGCGTACCATGAAAGCTCTTGCTCCAAAGGACCTGACCATCAATGCCAGTAAGATGTTTATCATCAACGCGTTTCCACGTTTTAATTGACTTGACATCTCCCCAAGTTCCCTTCTCTGTTTTCTCCAAGCTAGCTACAACTACTCTTGCTCTCCTAGGCCACCCGGCCTTTCCATAAGCATGATATCCAAATCCCCCACCATAACAAAGCTGAATACCCGTTAGCTTGCCGCAGAAGTCATTGATGTGGTCGTGGCCGGTGAAAACCGCCTTCACATCTCCAGCTTCAACTAGCGTTGTAAAGAAGCCAGAGTTCATAGACGCAGAGCTAATGCCTTCCTGTTTTACACCTGTGAAGTTTGACGAGTCAAAAGAAGCATATTCTGGCAATGGGATGTGAAAGTATGCAAGACCGGGAGCAGGTGCTTTTTGAGGCACTGGTCTATGCACGTAGGCTCTCTGCAGAACAAAGAGGAAAATTGTTAATCAAAATATTACAATCACAGGTTAAGTTTAGGCATATTAGCACAGAGCTAGAGATGCAAATACCTCTAAAATAAGCCTTTTAATTTGGTTTTGCCTATTAAGGTTCTTGATTTAGACATCAGAATTCAATAAAGAATTTAAATAAAGTAGCTCAGAGTATGGGCTACTTTAGCATTTCAGTCATAGCCTATACTCTGTCTATAAATAGGTAGCTATCCAGTTACAGTAGCCACCTTTCTCAAATAATTAGTTATATTAATAAATCTGAGCTTTGGGCTTTTTAAAAGAGTGTCCATTGTGTTCTTCCTTTTGGTTCTACATCAGCTAGTTTAGGATCCACTGGTCTGCAAAAATTTCCAGCCAAGTTTGTTATTTCAGTCACTAACTTAAGCACTTGCCAGTGATTAAAGCTAGATAGGCACAACAATCTAGGGATCAAATTGCTAGTTTAGTCATAATTTTTCTAGAGGCTTAAGGGCCCTTTTGGATGGGCTTTTTTCATAAAAAAAGCACTTTTTTTTAATTCAAAAAAAATTAATTTATGTGTTTAGATGATATTTTTTAAAAAAAGTAAAAGTCACAAAAAAAAGTTAAAATGCTGCTTTTTTCAAAAGCTCAAATTTTGAGCTTTAAAAAAAAGCACAACATGGGGCTAAAAAAAAAAGCACTTTTTTTTAAGTCAATCCAAACGGGCTCTAAGTGTCAATGTAAAGTAACTGTAGCGGCAGATAAAGGGAAATGATGAAACAGTACCTGAAGTTTTGCAGATGTTCGTTGGAACCAAAGTTGCTGGGAGGGTTTGATCCAACCATAGCCAGGAATGGTAGGGGAAGTGGAGTAATCACCACTATCAAGAAAGTAGAGATTGAGAACTGATTTGTTTGCAAATTCAGTGCCCTCAACTCCTCCAACCTCCAAGTTATAGTTCCCATAACCATCAATGATATGTACTTCTGAAGGATTGAGTTTAGATAGCGTGTTCTTCATCCCCACAATATGTTTCATCACCCCTTCCCTAGAGAGGGTTCCTTCCTGATCATGGTTTCCCAAAACAGCCACCCAAGCAATGTTGGATGCAATTGCTGGAGCAAATGCAGCATCCAATGATTTAGCCGAATCCAAGGAATCAAATCCAAAGATATTATCCCCTGTCACACCGCAATGAACTTGAACTTTGTATCAGATATTCAATCATCAAACAAACATGTAACTAAAAAAAGGGAGGAAAAAAATCGTTTCGTTTTTAGGAAAATACTGTTTCTTTCATACCAAATATAATCGATGTCACTATTCCACTTCCACATGTACAAGTACAAAAATACGTATGGATTCTTTCACAAGGATAAAATATCAAAATCTTGTTCTTTCTCTAGTATATATTGTTTCAATAGGCCCAGTAGGAGAACGTGTTTTCAGATTCTTTTTTGTCATCAAACTCTTCAATGATTGGGATTTCACTGTTACTGTTGCTATGTCTCACTAGAAAGTATAAACGGAAGGAGATTCTTCCCAGAAACCAGAAACAGGATGCGAGTAAGAGGCAGAGCACAGATACATAAGAGGATGGCATGAGCAAGATATGCAGTGTTTCTATGAAACTTCAGGTATGTTGCTTAAAAAGAACAGCTAAAAAAGCTACATGAGAAATTTATGACGAACTTTTCAGTAAGCATAGAAGTGAGAAATCAAAAAACATGAGAGCTAAATTACCAGTAAAAATGATGAGATTGGGCTTCTCTGCAAGGATCATTCTCTGAACAAACGCAGTGGTATTAAGGTCGGAGCAAGAAGCATTCTGAGAAGGAAGCACATCCAAGCAAAGAGTACTCTTGCCATCTGCATAGTGCATATCCGCGACCTGCAATATCTTGAATTCTCCATTTTCATCGAACCTAAGCTTCTGCGTCTCTTCCAGGACAGATTGTTCCGCCGCCAATACGCCAATCGGAAGGACGCAAAAGAAATAATACACTATCAATGCCACCGCCATGAAATCAAAACCCACCGTCTTCTTCCCAGTGCTCTTAATACCAGAACCGCTTCCCCTATTCGGAACCATCTTTGTTAGGTGGTGAGTGTTTATGGGCTGTAAATGAATGAAATGATGCTCAGATCAGAAAGCTGAAAAGAGAGATTTATATTCAAGTCCAGAGAAGGAGGTGAAGCTATCAATATCAAGCTAGTTGGGGGTCGTACGGAAAGCAAGCAAATTTTTTTTTAAGAAAATCAATGTTGAAGATATGAATCCAAAAAAGAAGGCTTCAGTGTTTTTTGTGAGCGAAAATGATAGAGATGAAATTGACAGAGGAGGGATAAGAAAGGATATTCCTGGAGATGATAGAGTTGTGACAAGGTTAGAATCAGAGACAGCTCCGCTAGCTTCCATATCGATCATGTAGCGCGATAAAGAAATTTAATTAAACGACCTTTAAAAATTGTAATTTTCAAAACTCTTGCAATAAAATCATAAATGTTACTCCATGAATCTGTAGTTCTACGTACAAAACAATGGGCTGGTCCTCTGGTTCGCTCTTTGCTGATGCATTATATGGAATTCGATTCAATTCAATCAACAATTATTGCAAGAGATGAAGATGACGACAGAGCTGAATAATTTTTTTAATGCAAATTTGTTTTAATTAATCATTTTTGTTTTCACTTGTGAATTATGATCTGTGTTTTGTCTGAAAGTGAAGCCCATCCAAGCTTGTGATCCCTTTCATTTTTTTTTCTTTTCTTTAATATATCCCACAGCACTCACGAGCATGAATCTCCAATCTTCATTCCTAGGGAAACACAATTTAAAAACAAAGCAAATGTGATTTGCATTTGGTACGTGTTTGCATGAACGGTGAACAAATGTGATTTTAGATGACCATAGGCTAATTGTGATTTTCATTTGATTTTTTTTTTTTAAATGACTTTAAATTATTTGATTATATTTGGATTTCATCGCTTATAAATGTATCAGGGAATTAAAAAGTATGAATTTTATAGTTATTTGCATTTTCATATTATATATAATTGCATTTGATTATAAATGTATCAGTCGAAGCACACGTTCGCCCCCCGTCTTGACCTTTGACTTCCGCCATCGACGCCATACACGCCGCCTCCTTTGGACGCCGCACCGCCTTGGAGACGCCACACCATGGGTGAAAAAGAAAAAAAAAACTAGGTAAATTTTAAATTTTCGATCTGTGCGTTGAGAGTTGAGTTGAGAAATTGGAAGAAGAAAACGATTTACAGTGACGGAGGATGAGGAAGAAAAAAAAAGTGCACTTTCGAAAGTGCACTTTTTTTCTTCCTTCTTCTTCTTCTTCCTCCTCTGTCACTGTAAATCGTTTTCTTCTTCCAATCTCTCAACTCAACTCTCAACGCGCGGATCGAAAATTTAAAATTTACCCAGTTTTTTTTTCTTTTTCATCCATCGGTGCAGCGTCTCCAAGGCGGTGCGGCGTCCAAAGGAGGCGGCGGGTGCGGCGTCGACGACGAAGGTCAAAGGTCAAGACGGCGGGCGAACGTGCGCTCCGGCTACGGCAAATGGAGCACTGTTCACCTCTCTTTCTCTGAAGTCTGAAGGGCTGAAGGACATTATGGTCATTTTGCATGAATTTGCATTACTCTCAAAAGTTTTTGTCACCTCTTAGTCTTTTTACGAATTCGGCGGACTTCTGAGATTTTTGCAAATTCAAATAGTATTTATCCGTATTTTTCCCAAAATTTAATAATATTATTGATGCAAAGATAAGTACAAACACAAAATCATCACAGTTAAGCCTCGGAAAATTCACGTCACGTTGGTTAATTATTGGGAAAATAACACTCAGATCTCAAAGAACATACAAAATATCAAAAAAAATTCAACCCAAAATCACATATTAAAAAAGTTCCTAGTAATTTTTTTGATATTATTTGTATTGATAACATGAAGTATTATATTGACAACAAAATTTAAAAACTTGATCATTCACAGTAGAAAAAACTATATGCACAATAGGAAGTGCTTTATTCACAACAAAATTTCTTTAGGGACTTTTTTTATATGTGATTTTGGGTTGAGATTCTTTTGATATTTTATATGTTCTTTGGGATCTGAGTTATTTTCCCTTAATTATTTAAGCCAGGGAGATTTCAAATTATTGATGCATTCCCAGGGGCTTGCTAACAAATTGGAGATTTCAAATAGCCTTTTTATAGTCCTTTTCCTAATTTAGGACCCTAATGCAATTTTCCCTTATTTTTTTAGCCTACAGTATACTGTTACATATAATTATATATATTATAATCTAAATCAATTTAATAAATTATTTTTAAAATTAGTCACTTCACGGTAACCATAAGTTTTACATCCATCGTTCACATATAAACTAAATGTCATGGATATTTTTGAATATCCTCCTTAGTTTAACGACTTTTTTCATTTTATATTATTGAAAAATTGTAGTTCGAGTTAGTTTTACAAGATATTATAATGGATTGAATTTTATCATTTTAATTTTAATTTAAATTGCATGTATTTAAATAATTACATCATATGTAATCATTTACATAACATCAAAGCTTATTTAACATGTAGTGTCAACATTTTTCTTGTTTAGAATGTCTATTAGAACTTTCAAAAATAACTTTTCAATCATGGTTTATAATTTTTGATATGAGAATTTGTCTTAACTTACATAATCATGCCTCTAATAAGCCAATCCAAACAAGCCCTATATAGGGTTGTTTGGTTAAATTCCCAACCGTGTCTATTCTCACTCCAATCTACCGCACTATTTCACAATCATCATTTATATAGAACTAAACCCTAGCTATTTTTGTCTCAATTATATAATGATTTTAAAAAAAAATGCATAAATAATTATCTACTAACAATGTGATTGATAGTTGGCTTCAAAATCCCTATTAAGTAACTTATCTACAATTAACTCACAAAAGCTACTAATAAAGGAATGAATCACATGATTTAAAACCACATTCCAATCACGATTAAAGAAACCTATCGTTTCAACCATACTCAAGGTGGCTAGAAGAACAACCACGTTTTAACAGGTCGACACCATTATAAGAGAGTTAGACTGTAAATGGTTCTCCTTAAATCCAACATCACATGCTAATTTCAAACAAAGTAGCATACACCCAAATCTCAGCTAGCACAAATAATATCACCCTCCATAATATTATGCGTAAAACCCTTGAACTGAAGCATCCTTGTGAATCACACGCAAAATTTTGCCTCTTATGCTTTTATATACCAAGTCTCGAGCATTCTTTTTAAGAAAGGAAGTATTTCTTTTTATAAATACAAATATCATCTTCTTGGAAATAAAGTTGTTCTAGGTATCGTAAGGCTTTTTCACTAAACTCAACCCTCGTTAGTTAAGGAAGGATATATCCTTAAACCCTGGCTTAAGATGAGCATTGTGATGGGCTAGAGAAGATGCCCAATGGGCTTGAGAGCCCATAACTGCTTTGGGCATAATTCGATCATTTTGGACAATTTTAGGCATTAATGTTTGAGTTATTGATTGCATCTATGGTTTGATTTATTCCTCCATCTTTGATCATCGTTGCCAGATTCATGGTCCTGAATCCTGACCCACTCAATGTCTGATTGTTTTGCATTAATAAAGGACCGGGGGAACTAGGAAGTAGAATTAATTTTTCCAGCTTTTCTCAACAACCCCCTATTCTCTAGTATATTTGCTTTTGGCACACACTTATTATCTCTTATTTACAGGTTACCCCAACAATTGTTCTTCTTCCCGGTCTCATCTATCTACCATAATCCCCTGTCGGAAGTTGGAACTATTGGCTATTCGCAATGCAATGCGCCATGGAAGATCCCCAAGAATCATATCCAAACAACTCGGAGACTTGCTCCTGGTGGCTTCCATCACAAAAACTCTTTCCGAGTCCGGAACTCGGAACCTTGCCCTCGACCCAACTCCCGCGTCTCAACTCACTGAGCCCATCCTCCTCCGAACCCTCTCAAATCCATCACTTCATCCTTCAAAGAAACTTGATTTCTTCCACTGGTGTCGTTCGCTTCGACCCAAGTACGCGCACTCCGCCGCCGCCTACTCTCACATCTTCCGCACCTTTTGCCGCACCGGCTACCTCAACGAGGTACCGAATCTTCTCCGCTCGATGAAGGAGGATGGTGTTGTTGCTGATTCTCAAGCGTTCAAGGGCATCCTAGATTCTTTCATTCGGTCGGGTAAGTTCGATTCGGCGCTGGAAATTTTAGATTGCATGGAACAACTAGGGGCCACCTTGAATCCCCAAATGTTCAACTCTGTTCTCATTGCTTTGGTAAGAAATAACCAGGTGCGTTTGGCTCTGTTTATATTTCTTAAGCTTCTGGACGCTGAATCCAATGGTTGTGGTGATGTTGGTTTCGCCCCTAAAATTTATTGCCTTGAAATGGTAGAGCTTTAAGAATTGAAAGTCTCCAAGATTTAGCACCGTGGGCGTAATCAATCTCAGCTTCCTTGGGGAGATTATAAAATGATGGTATCTGTTATGTAACTCTAGCATCAATATATCAAAATCCGCTACAACATATATTTCAAACTTGTATTAATATAATAGACAACATTCTACATAAAGGTATGGAGTGTGAATTGCATAGCATTATGGTACAAATCCTTTTTCCAAATTAAACAATTTAGTTTATTCTTTAGCACCTTCGGGTGCTGCATCATAAGACGTATACTAGACAGGTTCAATTGATAAACTTTATCAGATAGCAGCTCGTGACATCTTTCTAATCAAGCTCCCATCAGTCTGCTTCACTTTCGAATTCTGAATTTTATTTTTTCCGACCTGTTATAATCACAATCACCAGAAAATATGACGGGTCAGAAGAGATGTGTAATGGAAAGTAAGTAAGAAATTAAGGAACAGAAGCCATAGCATAGCTAGGTTAATTATGCACATGCTATTAAACATATTCGTCTAAACTCGTTTACCTCTGGTCTATAGATCGGATATCCAGGAAAATACCCACAAAATGTGTCATTAGAGTTCAATATACACAACTTTTCTTCTGTAAAGAACAAATGTGAAGTTTCTTGGAAATTTCCAACACAGTTTACTCCTCTGAGTTACTTGTGAGGTAGATTGCCGCGGTTGCTATATTCTTCCCTTTAATACAACCATTCTATCCATACTTTTGCCTTTCTACAGCCTGTACAAATAAATTTCATCTGTGTTTTTGTCCTCATTTTATAAAATTTAAGCAATTCCTCATTCCTCTGGGTTCAAGTTTAATCTGCTTTACCATTGCAATATGCCTCTACATTCACACCGTATTCTAAAAAGTTGTTTTCCCAGTTTCTGGTTCTTATTTATCTACTGCATAACTTCTCAATGCATATGCAAGAACGACAAATAAGGAAATTAACATGTTATTTACATTCAGTGGCATTTATTGATAGAAATTTCAAGAGATAGATTCCTTGTTTTTCAGTCATGAGTACAAGTTAAGAGCAAGAAAAAAAAATGCACTATTTCAAGGATTGCGTACCTTGAAAGCTCTTGCTCCAAAGGACCTGACCATCAATGCCAGTAAGATGTTCATCATCAACGCGTTTCCACGTTTTAATTGACTCGACATCTCCCCAAGTTCCCTTCTCTGTTTTCTCCAAGCTAGCTACAACTACTCTTGCTCTCCTAGGCCACCCGGCCTTTCCATAAGCATGATATCCAAATCCCCCACCATAACAAAGCTGAATACCTGTTAGCTTGCCGCAGAAGTCATTGATGTGGTCGTGGCCGGTGAAAACCGCCTTCACATCTCCAGCTTCAACTAGCGTTGTAAAGAAGCCAGAGTTCACAGACGCAGAGCTAATGCCTTCCTGTTCTACACCTGTGATGTTTGACGAGTCAAAAGAAGCATATTCTGGCAATGGGATGTGAAAGTATGCAAGACCGGGAGCAGGTGCTTTCTGAGGCACTGGTTCATGCATGTAGGCTCTCTGTAGAACAAAGAGGAAAATGGTTAATCAAAATATTACAATCACAGGTTAAGTTTAGGCATATTAGCACAAAGCTAGAGATGCAAATACCTCTAAAATAAGCCTTTTAATTTGGTTTTGTCTATTAAGGTTCTTGATTTGGATATCAGGATTCAATAAAGAATTTAAATAAAGTAGTTCAGAGTATGGGCTACTTTAGCGTTTCAGTCATAGCCTATACTCTGTCTATAAATAGGTAGCTATCCAGTTACAGTAGCCACCTTTCTCTAATAGTTAGTGAATAAATCTGAGTATTAAGCTTTTTAAAGTGTGTCCATTGTGTTCTTCCTTTTGGTTCTACATCAGCTACTTTAGGATCCAGTGATCCGCAAAAATTTCCAGCCAAGGTTGTTATTTCAGTCACTAACTTGAGCACTTGCCAGTGATTAAAGCTAGATAGGTACAACAATCTAGGGATCAAATTGCCAGTTTAGTCATAATTTTTCTAGAGGCTAAAGTGTCAATGTAAAGTAACTGTAGCAGCAGATAAAGGGAAGTGATGAAACAGTACCTGAAGGTTTGCAGATGTTTGATTGAACCAAACTTGCTGGGAGGGTTTGATCCAACCATAGCCACGAATGGAAGGGGAAGTGGAGTAATCACCACTATCAAGAAAGTAGAGATTGAGAACTGATTTGTCTGCAAATTCAGTGCCCTCAACTCCTCCAACCTCCAAGTTATAGTTCCCAAAACCATCAATGATCTGTACTTCTGAAGGATTGAGTTTAGATAGAGTGTTCTTCATCCCCACAATATGTTTCATCACCCCTTCCCTAGAGAGGTTTCCTTCCTGATCATGGTTTCCCAAAACAGCCACCCAAGTAATGTTGGATTCAATTGCTGGAGCAAATGCAGCATCCAATGATTTAGCCGAATCCAAGGAATCAGATGCAAAGATATTATCCCCTGTCACACCACAATGAACTTGAACTTTGTATCAGATATTCAATCATCAAACAAACACCTAACTAAAAAGGGGGGAAAATTCGTTTCATTTTTACTAAAATACGGCTTCTTTCATACCAAATATGATCGATGTCACTATTCCACTTCCACTTGTACCAAGTACAAAAATACGTATGGATTCTTTCACAAGGATAAAATATCAAAATCTTGTTCTTTCTCTAGTATATATTGTTTCAATAGGCCCAGTACGAGAACGTGTTTTAAGATTCTTTTTTGTCGTCAAACTCTTCAATGATTGGGATTTCACTGTTACTGATGCTATGTCTCACTAGAAAGTACAAACGGAAGGAGATTCTTCCCAGAAACCAGAAACAGGATGCGAGTAAGAAGCAGAGAACAGATACATAAGAGGATGGCATGAGCAAAATATGCAGTGTTTCTACGAAACTTCAGGTATGTTGTTTAAAAAGAACAGCTAAAAAAGCTACACTAGAAATTTATGACGAACTTTTCAGTAAGAATAGAAGAGAGAAATCAAAAAACATGAGAGCTAAATTACCAGTAAAAACGATGAGATTGGGCTTCTCTGCAAGGATCATTCTCTGAACAAACGCAGTGGTATTAAGGTCGGAGCAAGAAGCATTCTGAGAAGGAAGCACATCCAAGCAAAGAGTACTCTGGCCATTTGCATAGTGCATATCCGCCACCTGCAATATCTTGAATTCTCCATTTTCATCGAACCTAAGCTTCTGCGTCTCTTCCAGGCCAGATTGTTCTGCCGCCAATACGCCAATCGGAAGAACACAAAAGAAACAATACACTATCAATGCCACCGCCATGAAATCAAAACCCACCGTCTTCTTCCCGGTGTTCTTAATACCAGAACCGCTTCTTTTATTTGGAACCATCTTTATTAGGTGGTGAGTGTCTATGAAGCACTGATACTTAAGAAATTTTTTTTCCAACTTATCAGACACGCGTATTGGGAACGTATCAGACACGCCCCGTGTATCAGAAAATGCAAGACTTGACCCTTAATATTTTTGAAGTAACGCGGGAACGTATCGAAGACGTCATGGAATCGGTGCTTCGTGTTTATGGGGCTGTAAATGAACGAAATGATGCTCAGATCAGAAAGCTGAAAAGAAAGATTTATATTCAAGACCGGAGAAGGAGGTGAAGCTATCAATATCAAGCTAGTTGGGGTCGTACGGAAAGCAAGAAAAAATTTTTGAGGAAAATCAATGTTGAAGATATGAATCAAAAAAAAAGAAGGTTTCGGTGTTTTTGTGTGTGTGAAAATGATAGAGATGAAATTGACAGAGAAGGGATAAGAAAGGATATTCCTGGAGATGATAGAGCTGCGATAAGCTTCGAGTCAGAGACAGCTCTGGTTGCTTCCATTTCGATCAGGTAGCGCGATTAAGAAATTTAATCAAACAACCTTTAAAAAGTGTACTTTTCAAAAATCTTGCAAAATAATAATAAATGTTACTCTCTGTATTTGTATTTCTACGTATCAAACAAAGGGTTGGTCCTCTGGTTCGCTCTTTGCTGATGAATGTATTGGCATTATATGGAATTCAATTCTATTCACTCAACAATTATTGCAAGAGATGAAGATGACGACAGAGCTGAATAATTTTTTTAATGTAAAAATTTGTTTTAATTAATCATTTTCGTTTTCTGAATTCTGATCTGTGTTTTGTCTAAAAGTGAAGCGCAAAAGTGGCGGAACTAGAAAATATTTTTAGTCCGGCTAAAAGATATATATATTAAATAATATCACATAACGTTGAAAATATAAATAAATAAGTGACAGTGTTAACTAATATCTTTTGTCACTAAATATGAATTCTTATAGTACTACTCGATCCATAAAACTAACACTTAAATGCGCATTCCATCTGCCTCAAAACAAAATGATTGGAGAAAATAAAAGAAATATAATATGAATCCCAAAAATATTTTTAAAAAATATACAGATCTAGTTTAATTTTAGCTAAGCAAATAATCAAGGGTTAAGGTGTAAAAATACACATGTGCTTTCATCAGAGGAACGTTCAGTAGCAAGTGTTTTTTTGAGGTGCAAAAGTGACTATGTGGTTACAAATTAGATGCAAGAATACCGTTTGACCATTAAGTTTGACTTTGACAGTTAAGTTTAACTTTTTTTTGCTGACTGAACAATGACGTGGCATTTCAAATGTGCAAAAATACACATGGTTTGTAAAAAAAACGCCTAACACCAATTTTTTTTTTTAATTTAATAACTTTATTTTAATTAAAAAATATTTTCAGGGTATTGGGTACTAAAAAGAAACTTCTGACTACTGACTGATACTGAAAAATTACTTTATGATCTTGAAAATTTATTTTAGGATCTTCAAAAAATATTTCAATGTGCTGAAAAATTATGGAAATAAATTTTTTACCATTTTTACCCATTGAATAAATCCCCCTTCCTAAAATGATAAATCAGAAGAAAAAATTTGGCCTCCAGAAAAAATACCTAGAGAAATAATAATTTTCCTTTAATTGAAGTAAAATTATTAAATTAAATAAAATAAAATAAAAAAGAATTTGGTGTTACGTGCTCTTTTTGACAAACCACATGTGTATTTTTATATCTTTAAAATGTCACATCATCATCCAGTCGGCAAAGTCAAACTTAACGGTCAAAGTCAAACTTAACGGTTAAACGGTATTTTTGTACCTAATTTTCTAACCACATGTGCAATTTTGCACCTCAAAAAAACACTTGCTACTGGACGCTCTTCTGACCAAAGCACATGTGTATTTTTACACCTTAACCCAATAATCTATTATAATATATTTTTTCAAAGAGAAAGTCATTATAAAATCATAAGACAGTCAAATAATAAATCGGAACTGATTAAAATTAGCCATTAATCATCCTCTACATATATGTAGCCATCTATTGTCAAAACTCAAGACTCTCCCAAAATCATAACCCCAAAATTTTCATCAATAAGCACAATATTACCCTCATTATAAAGAGAAAATACGTAGAATGCCTTTTCTAAAACAAGTGAGGTCAAAATAAGTGATTTTGAGTACATATTTAGTCCTTAAAATGAAGATGAACAAGCCCGGAGCCTGGAAGTAGAAGAAGTTTGACGCCTCAGGACCGTCTCATGCGCACGAAGAAAATGACAAAGGAAGATGTGGTGTATTTGATTTAATACTCCCTTCCACGTGCAAACTAAAGGGCCACGAGCTCCTTCAATTATTATTATCATTCTTTTTTGGGATAAGGTGTAGATTGGTCAGCAAAGTGTTACGCTAGAAGCATCTGGCAGAAAAATGTTATGAAGGTATCAAAAATACCAATGAACAATTGAAAAGGAGCAAAAATACCAATGGAAAATTTAAAACTTAAGCAAATAGACCAAAACGGTAATTGTGCTACTTTTATCAGAATTTATTTTTTTATTGGTATTTTGGCTCTCTTTCAATTGTTCATTGGTGTTTTTGATACCTTCAAAACATTTTTGTGCCCGATGCTTCTAGCGTAACACTTTGTTGCCCAATCTGCACCTTAACCCTTCTTTTTTTAACAGGCCACGGTTCTTTTAAAAAAAAATCAAAACAAAATATAATATGACACTAACATTTTCTATAGGTATCTTAAACAAGAATTTTACTTTCCTTTCATAGTCAAATGAGCAGTGAACCAAACATTGTCGTAATAAAAAAGGAGTGTGATCAATTAATTATAGAGAAGAAAAGGGATTAGTTAAGACCAAATTATTGGTCAAAATAAAATATTATAAAATACATACATATAAATATATAAGAGAAGAGAAGGTCACTAACATAGTTCCACCATTGGTGTTGGCCCTGTTTCAATTGCGTCTTTGGTTATGGGATCAATGTTAAGTGAATCTGTTTCTTATAGTCAAGATCCAATTCTCTATCTCAAATTATCCCTTACTGCCACCTTCTTTGCTGGTGTATCCCAAGCTTCTCTGGGCATATTAAGGTATTAAATATTTGCTTTCTCTTTTTGTTTTTGTCCCTTTCATTTATATTTTCAAAAAGAGGTTAAGGTGCAAAAATAGACATGTGCTTTTCTCCGAGGAGCGTCAAGTAGCAAATGCTTTTTTCAGGTGCAAAAGTAACTATGTGGTTACAAATTAGGTGCAAAAATAGCGTTTGACCATTAAGTTTGAATTTTGATCGTTAAGTTTGACTTTTTTTGCTAACTGGACGATGACGTGACATTTCAAACATTTTTTCAGTATCCTTTTAGTACCAGTCAATACCAGAAATATTTTTTCAAGATCCTAAAATAATTTTTTAAAATTATGAAATATTTTTTACCAATCAAGTATCCCGAAAATACTTTTAGTACCAATCAAGACCACGAAATATTTTTTCAGTATCCTTTTAGTACCGATCAATACCGAAATATTTTTCAAGATCCTAAAATTATTTTTGCACATTTGAAATGCCACATCATCGTCCAGTCAGCAAAAAAAGTCAAACTTAACGGTCAAACGCTATTTTTGCATCTAATTTGTAACTACATAGTTACTTTTGCACCTGAAAAAAGCATTTGCTACTGGGCGCTCTTCGAAAAAAAGCACATGTCTATTTTTACACCTTAACCCGAAAAGTATCATTTCTCCCCTAAACCAGAAAACCTTTCTTACCAAAAAAAAAAAAAAAAATCTAATGACATCTTGAATATATAGTCTAAAATGCATCTTCTATCTCAATAATGATTTTTATTTAGATGATTTTTCAACTCTTCTTATGTGCCCATCATGAGATCTTAATAGTCATGACTCTTTTTCTTTTTGTCATTTTTTTTAATACCATCATAAGTCAGTCATGACTCTAACATGACTTATGAGACATTGTAAGAAAGTCAAAAGTGGAGTTGGGTAGAATAGAAATCATAATTATTGAAACGTCAAGGATAATTAGTTAATGGACTCTTGTTTAGTATAAGATGGATAGTTTAAACAGAGCTAAATTATTATATAGGACTCCCTCCAGTCTTTTTAATAAGAGTCTGATAAGAGTTATTCATACATGTAATAAGTTTTTCATTATTACTCCTTATTCATTATATAAATTACATCAAATAAAAAGTTGATGATACCAATATTTACTTTATTTCTTTCTCTTACTTGTCCACTCAAAAAAACAAGGGTATACTTGGGAAAAAAATTATTTCAAACACTCTTATCATTTTAAACTAATTTTAACCATTTTTTTAAATCGCTTAATTCGATTATCGGCCTCTTATAAATAGGACTGGAGGGAGTACAAGATTTATATTTAAAATAAGTTGGGGCCTTGCAACCCACCTGACATCAAGCATCTTCTTTAAAGCTTTGTTAAGTGTAAGGTTGTGAGTCCGAATTATTTGTGGAGGGCATTTTTTAATCATGTTTTAAAGGTCATTGGGTTTATTTTGCCTTGGAAGTTTTTTTTGGTTCAATGTAGCCTCGGAAGTTTGAAAACGTAGCAATGTTGTCATTTTCCGTTAAAAAGTTAACGGTCAATGTCACTTTTTTAACAGTCAACATTAGTTTTTTTAACGGAAAAGGGCAAAATTGCTACGTTTTTAGATTTCCGGAACTACATTGAACCAAAAAAAACTTCCAAAACAAAACTGCTCCTAAACGTGTACTTCCGGAACAAATTTGTTACTTAACCCTGAAAACAAAGCAAAACAGGAAAGTTAGCACATTGTGATTATTCTACAAAACATAAACCCCAATTAAGAGTGGTTAGAACTTTTGTTTTAGATTTATTTTCCCAGCTTGTATTGCTTTTCAAAACGAGAATGAAAATAATACTAAGCATGGGTTCACAATCCATACTGACCCAAAAGAGGAGCAAGAGATGATCATCCCTTTAATTTTGGGGGCGTGACTTTTTTTCTTTTTTTTATGTATTTTTATTTATTTTAATTAAATTTTATGCTGCATCCTAAAATATTTTTGTATCCAAATATCTTTAATTAATTAATTTCAAATTCTGCATTCAAAAATATTTTTCCTATAACACCAGTATTCTAAAATATTTTTCTAATAGCACTGAATATCTAAAATATTTTTTTAACACCTAGTACCTTAAGTTAATTAATTTTTTGTGTTTGGAGTATTTTTTTTAAAAAAAATAATTTATTTAAGGATGGGTATGGAATGTGGATTATTAAGGCTGATGGACAGATAGTTATGAGCTTGCGTTCACACCAAAAGTCAAAGCATGAACACAGAAAATTACAATTCATAATTGCAACTCATGGAACTAAACTTTCAAATTCATGTCCAAATATTTTTATCTAAAATTATAATTATAATTTTAATTCCCAAAGTTTAGGTGTTCAAAGTAAAATTCTATAATTATTTAAAATGACTTTAAATATTAAAAATATCACACATAAGCATTTCCTACCTGTAATGCTTTCTGTATCGTCACTATTCTGTGCATTACATACAATTTCTGTGTCTTTCAGCCTGCAACATGTTTGGGTTGGCGTTTACAGAGCATTGACATGTAAAAAAGTCCATTGGCTTTTGAAAGAAATTTCAATTAAAAAAAAAAAAACCTAATTGGAGGTGTTTGGGTTAGTTTATTTCTCACCGGCTATAAGAAAAAAAGAACTTTTGTCTGAACGCTAGAGCTGGAGCGTTGGCAAAAAATTCTAATAGTGTTGAAGATAAGTTGTCCCTTTCACATTCTCTCGCCCTCATCTTGTACCACCGTTAGAGAGTTGGCAGAAAATTCTAATAACGTCGAAGATGAGTTGTCCCTTTCACATTCTCTCTCCCTCATCTTGGGTCACAGTGTCATCTCTTCTTTGCATTTTCTTGTGTTCACACATTCCCATTCCTCTTCATTTTTTTGGTTTTTTCTTTTTGCCAACCATTTTTTTTGTTATTTGACTTCATTGTTTATTAATTTTTTTAATAATAATTTAACTTTCTTTTTTCAAATTTAAATTTAAATTTTTTATTTTCAGTCATCACAATATCTACAACTAATATTAATATATGCAGTATTGAATAAGAATCATGCCATTTTTACTCATTTTTTATCTCAACTGACTTTTTAAATAATAATCCAAACACGTTTCCGCTTGAAAAAAAGCTATTTCTGTTACCGTCAATCCAAACACAAATCATATTTACAATCTGACTTTTTTCCTATCTTATTTATGTAAAAGTCAGTTAGAAAATAAGTTGTTTCTCCTACCGTTAACCCAAATGGGCTCAAAATTCACATATTGAAACTAAATAAAATAGGGCCTACTCTATGAACCACCATATTAATTAATTTCACATCTCTCTGGAGAAATTATCACAAGAAACCAGTACAAATAATTTATTAATAAAAAACAGAGGATGATTTTATGCTGAACAGAGTAAAAAAAAAAATATGAAAAAATTAAGCTGAATAGACACGTAATTAATAAATTGAGCCATAAAGTCTTTAGGAATAGACACTGAATTAAAGAGGACCACATCTGTCCCTGTCTCATTAACCATAATCTATCATATCACCATAAAAAAATCAACATCTCAACAGCTCAACTACTATTCTACCAGCAAGTAAAATACAGTGATTAAACTGCTGCAGTGAGAAAAGCTTTAAAATCTTAATAAGGACTTAATTTGGATACAGGGACCACATTGGATGATCAGAATATATCAAAACTAATCTTAACTCTTCAAATTCCTGAGATTTGAAGCCCCATATGTGGTAAAATGTTCCTCCTTCACACACTGTAGCATAAATGAAGAAAAACATCCTAGTTTTCTGTAGAAGTCCAATTGTAAGTATCAATTAGTGGCGCAATTCTGATTTCTCAACAATACAAAATCTAGTTGGATCGAATAGGTCACTACAAGATTGAACAATTTATATCTAGTTTACTTTGTAATTTGTATAGTGAGTAATGAGACATTCATGGAATTCAAATTTATGAGAATCTCTGATAAATACCATATAAAATTTCAAAACCCCTAAAGGTCTTTTAAGATTTGTAAAGGACATAAAAGTGATAATTATTAAATTTAGATTTTAAAATGTTGATGAATTTACCATTATGCCCTTAGTTTTTAAATAAAAAGAAAAAAGAAAAATAAGGACATAGACTCGTGAAGATTGAGTGGCATGAATGGTGGAGCGAAGATGGAGGTAGAGAAAAGTGAAAATGGTGGAAGATAAAGATCTCTCATGTTCAGGTGTCCGTGGCGCTCACCTGGTCTGAATTGTCGCCAGAAAAAATGACAGAAGGTGATGGTGAGGTTGTGAAGGTCGCTGGCAACAATGATAGTAGAGGTTGTGAAGCAGGAAGGAATTGGTTAAGTGTTGTGGGTTCTAAGAGGTAGTATTAGGAGAGAAGATTTATGCAAGGAAGAGTTTGGTTGTGGATATTGGAGCCCATTAAAGTAAGTGGAAAAGGCTGAAGCCCGTCTATTGCTTCATCTAATGTGTCACTCACTCTCTTTAACCATTAAGTAATAGAGATTGGAGAATCTAATTTTGAGATCATGATGACGAAATAATATTGCTTCCACTAATTTTTTAGGATTAAGGTGCAAATTTGCCAACGAACTATTACCCGTGGAGCATCTGGCACAAAAACAATTGAGGGTACCAAAATTATCAATCAACAATTAAAAAGTGAAAAAAAAAAAACACAATGAGGTGCAAATTGGCCAATGAACTATTACCCCGTCACTAACTTGGTCTCTCTGTTTTCCATTGACTGTTACAGTGTCGGCAACGTCGGTGTCTCCAAAGCTTCCATTGTTGTTGGGTGTTTCACTCACCCTCTTGAACTCATCAAGGTCCGTATGCAGCTTCAAGATGAGAATCACGCACCAAAACCAAATCCAACAGTCCACAGAGCCGGCTCGCATGGGTCCTATCTCTATTGGTGTTTGCCTTATCCAACAAGAAGGCTTAACCGTTTTTTTTTTCCAGCGTTTCCGCCACCGTCCTACGCCAGTGCCTCATATTTTAACATAATTATGATAGTTGTTTTTTTAATAGTTATTTGGTATTTTTTTTCAATTTTTAATTGTTTATTGATAATTTTGGTATTTGTGCCAGATGCTCCTCAAATAATAGTTTGTTGGCAAATTTACACCTTAACCCAATTTTTTATTCATTTTCTTCACAAAATATTTAGGTATGGCTTCAGGCCTCCATGAAAGAAGCCTGAAAGGCCCATCTCAAGAGTGACTGACTATATTCAATTAGCATAATATATAGTTTTGCCAACATTCATCTACAATCTTGAACCTGAAAAACCAGATTCAACAAGATATATTCTCTCTTTAGGATATTATGGCATTTAATCCAATCTACTCCATCTAATCATATGGTACAACAGATGTAGAAGATGCACGCAGATTTTAGGCAACAACACTATAATCGATATAGCTATCATCGTTACAACTCAGAACTTCCTCAAATCAGATAAACGAGAGTGAACTACAGTGACAGTACACAAAGTCACAAACCTCAAAAGACACCAAGATGATTCTTGTACAGTTATAACTAACCAACCAAAGATCAAGAGTCCTTATCTTTTTCTCCCAAAGCAGAGGACTTGAACCAAGGGACCCACACCGAAGTTCTCTTCTGATACAGCCTAAAAGCTTCTGTTCTGTTAGCTTGCTTAACCATGCGGTCTTCAACAAGCGTGGTCACATAAGCCAAACACATGGTATTTACTAATGCACCAGCAAAGGCCCATCCTTGTCCCAGGTTCCAAGCAAATAAACCTAGTCCCCACCACCATAGCTGCTCTCCGAAGTAATTCGGATGCCGGGAGTAATACCACAGGCCACTATCAAGCACAGGGACCACAGGCTTACCAAGTTCTTTCAACTTGTCGTTTCTACTCACAAAGCCATAGAGCTGTGTATCAGCAAAGTATGCTATGACAATGCCACATACACAGACAACAATGGCTACCAAGTCCCAGATGCTCAAAGGCTGGTTCATAGTATGAACAACATAGAATGGAAGGGATAACGCAATTAGAAACACCTGCAAATGAGGAAGACACCAAGGAGAACGCACCCATTTAAATGACATAAACCAAACTGCTATAAATAAAGCATTGCTGTTTCACAAACATAAGGGTACCATGTCTAATTCATATCCGACACTAAGAAATACAACACATAACTTCTAATTGTATTTGAAAGTCATATATTTTGTTGTCTCGTATCTGCTAAACAGGCAATCAGACAAATCAGACAAATAAGTATGAAGCATCAACACTGTTAAAATAATATATTCCCTCCTCCGATCATTAATATACAGCATATATACTTAATTCGATTAGATTAATGAAGTTAGTCAAGTCAATTAATATGACATATTTTTTAAAACACCTTAGTCATATTTCTTAATTCCCTTTTTTCCTTGATTATTGTTGAATAAATATAAGGGTAAATTAGGAAAACATTGACAAAGATTAAAAATATGTTTTATATTCAGGATCAAGATTAACTCCCAAATATATACTGTATTAAGGACGGAGAGAGTAACATGATATTTCAAATTACATTTAAACCTTCATATCTTCTTCTTTCTTTCTTTTTCTTTTTATTTTATTTTATTTTCTTTCTTTCTTTATTGTGTCTCATGCTAAGCAGACCATTTACGAAAATTAATACGTAGTTGTCTCTAGTATCTATGTAGTTCAGGAAATTTAGCAAATACTCCCTCTGTCCCTAATTATAGGAGTAAATTTTGGAGTTAGTTTTGGTCCTAATTATAAGAGCAAGTTTTAATTTTTGTCAATTTTTTCCTATAATACCCCTATTTATACTTATTATTAGGAGCATTATATATATGTGTGTTTACATATATATGTATATTTGTGTTTATGTGTGTCAATATATATATGTGTAGATATATATGTGTGAACACACACATATATAAAAATATATGTGTGTGTGTGTAGATATATGGGTGTGTGTCTCTATGTATGTAGATAGATTTATATGTATACACACATATATATATACACATTGCTATATAAAAAGCAACTAATATACATATATAAACTAATATGTCATGGATATCTAACGTAAGGCAAATTAGAAACACTAATAATTAGGGCAACTTGTGTCATTTTAAATCTATATAAGGACATTTTAGGAAAATGAGTAAAATTAACTAATTTAAACCCTCTCCTTAATTCTCCCAAAATCGGTTAAATTGCTCCTATAATTAGAAACGGATGTAGTAGGTTATGGGGGTTCTTTACTTCCCAAATTCGTTTAAAATAACATCCCATTAAAGTTTTAAGGGATTAAGAAAATGTCAAAAAAGTTCCCAAAAAAAAGAGTCATAAGGAGTAGTTAAAACTCACAGATGGAGTTGTCAATCCTATTAAATGAGTTGTTAATAAGACTTTTTTAACATAAGAATTTTCCCTTAACTTTTTACGTTTTTTGGCCCTTTCAAACCTTAAAGTTGAGACCTTTAAAGGATTTTCCTTTGGTCTAACAAACAGAGGTGGAAGAGAAAGAAACCAAGAAACGCTAACCTGCTGAGAGACATATACGGCGAAGAAAGAAGCCCACCACCAATGTTTTCCATACTGATGGCTCATATCGGTGAAGCGCCAATCCTCTCTGGCACCCCATTCCCACTTCTCTCTCCTGAAGTAGTTATGGCTAAGCCTAATACTCCAAATCCATGTCAACAAGATCACGATCCGCGATCTCCACCAATTATACTCAGCCAAAGGATGAGTCGCGAAGAAATGAACAAACATCACCGGTATTACCGTCCAATACGGGTCAATCATCTGTACAAGCAAGAATCAATTTCCACACAAACCAGGGATAAACCTGAAAACCTAATCAAAAGAAAACAAATCACGCACCCAGTGGCTAGATTGGAGTACGCCGATGATCCAGAAGAGGACATTGACGTTGAAGAAGAAGAGTACATTGGCCAATAACAGAGGATGATGATAACACCATGCCCACAGATTAGGGCTAGAATCGACCTGAATTGCAGATTCATAGTTCTTAAGGAAAGAAAGATGAAAGAGAATAGAAGGAAGAGGAACCAAGAATGCTATGAGAGCATTCTTGAGATTGCTATGACCAGCTTTGCCTACCATGGCGTCTTCTTCACTGAATCACAACTGTGTTGCTGAGTGGCTTTGGATTATACGCTAAGCTTAGATTTGACTTTATAGTTGTTGAAGAGGGAAAAAGCTTGACCACCAATGATTATATGGCAACAGCAATAATTTGCATTAGATCACTTTCTGCTTGTTGTTCCCTTTACAATTCACGCCCATTTACATAGTGATAAAAAGGATCCATTCCCTTATCCCCACACAATGATTAGCTGATTTTCTTATGATCCCAACTCTCCGTGCTCTTTGGACAAAAAAGAAAAAGCTGGATTATAATAATAATCATACAAGTTTTTAAAAGGAAAAAAAAAAAATTATTCATAAATGAATGCCATCAAGTACTTCCTTCATCCCTATCTATCTCCAAATCATAATTTGAATTTTTATTTTATTCCTAAATATTCTTTCTGATTCTAAATGTAAGACATAGTTGACTTTTTTTTTGAAAGATTAAGGAAGCTAAATAAATTACTTAATCACATGATATGCTGTGTATCCTTAAATTATATATTACTACCTCCGGTCCTAATTATAAGACCTAGTTGACTTTTCTGGGAGAGATTAAGGAAGTTAAATAAGTTACTTAATCATTTCATATGTTATGTTTTCTTAGATTATATATTAGTTTATTAGTCAAATTATTAAATTTGAAGAAAAAAATAAAAATAAAAATACTCTAAACTAATTTAATTAGCTTCCTTAATCTCTCCAAAAAAGACAACTAGGTCTTATAATTAGGACCGAAGGAGTAGTTTATTTGTCAAACTAATTAGCTTGAAGAAAAAAATAAAAAATATAAGTATTCTACGGTAATTTAGTTAGTTTCCTTAATCTCACCAAAAAAATCAAGTTTATTTTATATTTAGAAACTGAAGGATTAGAAACTGAAGGAGTATGTATTAAACTAAATAGAACATTAGGTTTAACCATATTACTTCCATGTTGGTATGGAAGGCAACAAAGTAGAAGGCTCTAGCCATGATTTATCGCATCTTTATGCCCCTAAAACCCAGAGGAGGAATTGTAATAGGGGAAAAATTATAGAATGGAACCCAAGTGTTTATGAAACTATATTTCAGCCCCATAAACATTTAAATTTTATTCATTTTTTTCCCTCCATAAACCTTTCAGTGAAGACTAAAGTGAAAAAATTGAAATTTTTATGAAGCTAAAATATAATTTTATAAACATCTGAATTTTATTTTATAATTTTAGAGGGTAGGGAACCACCCCCAACCCCTAACCCCGTCTAGTTCACTAGTGCAAAAAAGGGCTTTAAGACCGTCTCATTTAGACCGGATTATAGAGAATCAGGTCTTAAAAGTATGACCGGTGGCAGTTTCGTAAATATAAAGAACTTTTTGGACCGGATTATAAAAGATCCGGTCTTAAAAATATGATCGGTGGCACTTTCGTAAATATATAGAACACTTTTAAGACCGGACTATAAAGATCCGGTCTTAAAAGTATGACCGGTGGCAATTTTGTAAATATATAGAACACTTTTAAGACCGGGCTAAAAATATCCGGTCTTAAAAGTATGACCGGTGGCAATTTCGTAAATATTGTGAGAAGACGCGATCAAGTCCGAGAATGCGATGATTTATTCATTCGCTTAATTGAAATTATATACGATGCTAATAAGTAAATAAACCTAGGCAGTTCCTATAATTTAGGGATTACAATCAGGAATATATTACGAAATTCATAAAACAATGATCTGCTAACTTAATTCCTAAAATCTCTCTAACATCTTAATTAAGATGATTACAATCAAGAATTTAATTACGAAATTTAAAAAATCATGATCTGTTAACTTTATTCCTAAAATCTCTCTAACAACTTAATTAAGATGATTACAATCAGGTTTAAGACTGGATGTTTCAAATAGACGGTCTTAAAAGTGTAAAAAAAAAAAAAATTATATAGAACACTTTTAAGACCGTCTGTTTGAAACAGACGGTCTTAAAAGTGTAAAAAAAAAATTATATAGAACACTTTTAAGACCGACTGTTTCAAACAGACGGTCTTAAAAGTACTTTTAAGACCGTCTGTTTGAAACAGACGGTCTTAAAAGTGTAAAAAAAAAAATTATATAGAACACTTTTAAGACCGGCTGTTTCAAACAGACGGTCTTAAAAGTGTTCTATATATTTACGAAATTGCCACCGGTCATTTTTTTTTTTTTTTTTTACACTTTAAGACCGGTTGTTTAAAACAACCGGTCCTAAAAATATACTTTTAAGACCGGTTGTTTCAAAAAACCGGTCTTAAAAGTGTTTTAAAAAACTAAATTCGCTAAACCCGTTAAGTCCGTGAGTTTGCTTTGTCTTCTTGGTGATATAACATTTTCTTAGTTATAGATTCAACGAGTATCCCAAGAGCCTCACAGGCAAATCCTCAAGAAGAATGTCATCCTCTTCCTCTAACCTACTCGCAATCTTCGTAAGTCATCATAAGAGTCGCACAATCAAATCATTGGCAATGTTGGCAGTGAGATGCTTCGAGGGTTTTGCGATGGCGTCGACTCTAATCCTCGGAACAATGCGTACTACTTTGAGGATTCTCGGACGACGGCGGCTCCTTCCTCTTCGATCTATGGGTCCTTCCACGCCGCCTTCGTATAGATCCGGTTTGAAATCAAACTCGATATCTTCTTGCTTAAGTTTGTTTATTTCCTATATTGACCGCTCCTGCTCAGATCTGGATTTCGATTTTGGTTGCTTAAAGCTTTGCTAGCACCGACAAGAGGATCCTGCTCAAATTTGGTTGCTTTAAGCTTGTGATTTTTTTTGTAGATCTGAACTTCAAATTCGATTTTCATGGTGAATGATTTCTGTTTCTTGTTATTTTTGTTTATTTCTGGACTTTGTAATCATCTTTTTTGTTTTTCTTGTTGTTGTTGTTGCTTCCAATCTTCTCTTGGTTCTCCGTCATTGATGACGGAGGGACATTCAGAATGTTGCAGATCGGTGATTTGGGACCGATTGTTTCATTTGAGTTTTTGTTTTTTTTTTATTATTTTGAAACACTTTTAAGACCGGATGTTTAAAATGTCCGGTCTTAAAGAAACTCTTTAAGACCGTGTAAAAGTCCGGTCTTAAAGGTCGACTTTTAGTACCGCCTGGAACAAGACTGGTCGCGGGTCCGGTCCTAATGTACCTGTTTCGTCCGGTCTTAAAAGCCTTTTTTGCACTAGTGGTTTCACCCTTAAAACCAATAGTTACAATAAACTTTGATTCTAGAAAGAGGCTTTGATTGTTCAAACATGATATTTTAAATTGAGACCATTCAAATGTTTTGGAAGAGTTACTTTCAATTAATAACTTGATAATGTTTGAATCTAACCTTAAAAAACCAATAGTTATTTATTTATGGGAAGTGTGGATACACAAAATCAAATACTCTAATTTTATAGTAGGAGATAATTCATACTATATATATATAGTGTTGCAGTGATGATTAGAGCCTGTAATGGGGTGGCTAATGATAAGCATAGAGATTCCCTTCAAATCAATGGAATAAAGCCAGCCTTTGTTGGGCTGCATTATGCCTTTTGGATAGAGATTAATTAATGGCCGCAATCGGCGCAGAGATAAGAATTCATACACTTTTCAGGATTTATATATAAAAAATAAGACAGCAATATATTGCATGCTTCTCCTTTATAAACAGCATGCACGCGGATCTATCCATGGATTTGGAAATTACCTTTTTGCGCATTTAGCATGCTCAGTTATCTGTTCATCACAAACATCTGTTATTCAGCCATCATTCTGTCTACAACAATCTAACATTGTGCCCCCGCAGTATCTCTTTTTATTGAAGACACTCATGTTAGTATCTCTTTTTATTGAAGACACTCATGTTTGAAGCACTGTTACGCGTTAAATGCAGATTTCTCTCCCAAACAAAAATTCAAATCTTCATTTGCCACCTTGTCAGAAACTATGCTGATGTCTATATTTTCAAATGTAATCAGACCATATGAATTATAAAAAGATTGGCCCTGCTAACCACTTTCCAAGTGCAAATCAAAGGTATTCTTTTCATCTCAAAGGCCTTGTAGCCTAATCAAGGGCGGAGCTACACTGTTGTCAATGTCGGCAAGTGCAGACACAAAATTTTGATTATATATATATATATATATGTATGTATATTTTTTTTTTGAAGGAATTAAATCAATTCATTCACATGGCGTGGTGAGTTATACCTCTACACACTTTAACATGAGGTCCCCGGTTCGAACCAACCTCACTCTCCTCCTCTCTTCTTTTTTTCCATTTCATTTTCTTATTTTTTTCCACTAATCTCGTCTTCTTCCCTTTCATTGTTCTCTCGTCTTCTACCCCGTCGCCCTAATCTCGTCTTCTTCCCCGTCGCATAGCTTCTTCCTCGTCGCACAGCAAGCTAAGACAGCTTCCCCTGGTCTGTCATTTTTTCCCCCTAATCTCATCTTCTTCCTTTTCATTGTTCTCTCAAGTCTCAACCCTAATCTTGTCTTCTTCCCCGTTGCACAGCAAGCTAAGACAGCTTCCCCTGCTGTGTCATTTTTCCCCCTAATCTCATCTTCCTCCCTTTCATTGTTCTCTCAAGTCTCAACCCTAATCTTGTCTTCTTCCCCGTCGCACAACAAGCTAAGACAGCTTCCCCTGCTATGTCATTTAGCTCTGTCTTCCACCGTTAATCTCATCTTCTTCCCCGTCGCACAACAAGGAGCCCCTCAACGTTCCTGGATTCAGGTTTGACTTAGAATATATTAATTCTCCATTGGTTAATGTTGAACTTTATTGTTCTAGAAGAGTTTTAGTATTGGAATATTATTTGCTTTTGGGCATACATTTGTTTATGCATTATCCTTGCATGTTCTGTTTTTCTCACTGAGTTGTCATTAGAAACATTTGCTATTTATGAATCAAATGATTAGCTAATAGTCAGTAATTACTTTCCTGATGGTGTTATCTATCAGTTATTTCCTTGACAAAATCATGTATTTGTGCTTGATGTTATTGTTTTGAGTTCTTCATCTTTAGGGTCTGGTTCATGGTTGGCGGCTTAAATTTAACCAGGAATTTGTTATTGAATATGCAAATTATGTCTTTATATGCTGTGCAATGATGTGAACTGGCTGGTTTACTAGAATGGCCATCATTTAGGTATTTCATGAAATGGAAATATGTGGAGGATAGAGGAAGCATTGAGATGAGCTAGCTTATAGGTTGCAATATGTTCCCTAATCTTGTCAAACTTTTTTTCTTCCAGAAAATATCAACGATGCAATCTTAATGCATTTAAAACTTTCCTTTAAAAAAAAAATTTCGGGCGCGCTGCCCTAAACCTCTCACTAATTGTGCACCCACAAACTATGAAACCTGACTCAGCCACTGAGCCTAATGGTAAAAAAACTCCCTTTTAGGTGGAAGGTGGTGGGTGTTCAATTCCATTTATAGCTTTATGTCAATGGTGTCTACCCTTATAACTAAAAAAACATATTCTTTCACGTCTTACACTTTGCTGTATGGAGGGGTTTAAGCCACCAACTCATTTTCGATGCAATCAACATATTATGAAACGGATCATTCCTTGCAGAACTAACTGGGGTCATACTCGTTCAATCTAAATGTATTGATGCCTTAAATTTGGTCTAAAAAGGTTGTGACAGGGACCATCCTTTTTCTTGATATTGTGAGTTCATGGAGATTGGCAGGTAGCATTTAAACATGCGTGCGAGGAAATTATTCCTACAGCGAGAGCTTATTTGGAGTATCCCATAAATTAGAGGGAAACCTTTTCATCGTTGATCACCCTCCACCTCTTAACTAATAAGTAGAAATTGATGAAGGAAACTAGAGCATTATAGCGCTTTGCTCTGTATCCCATGTCTTTTATAATGAATCTCAGTTTTACTATAAAAAAAAAGGGGGGAAATCCCCCCAAATTATAAAAATATTGTCAAAAAATGTCTAAAGAAAAGTCGTTAGAAAAGGCTTGGTATTATTTCAGAAAATATTGTACTGATATAATTGTTAACGTGTACTGATATAGTTGTTAACGTGTATTGATTTAGTTGTTAGGATATTGGTATTAATGTGTACTGATTTAGTTGTTAGGATATTGTTGTTAATGTCTAATGATTTAGTTATTAACGTTGTATTGATATTGATATAGTTGTTAAAATTTATGAAATAATAACAAAATAGGCCCTATGATTTTTTTTGACATGTGATTTTATTTAGGCCTTATGATTTTATTTGACATGTGATTTTATTTAGGTCTTTTTTAACAATTTTTTGATTATTTAGGCCTTGAGGTGAATTTTCTCAAAAATAAAAAATAAAAAAAATTGAACCAACTTCCGATCCAACCACATAAGATTCTGCCCTTCGTCCTATCTTCATTTTCGGTCTGTAATAAATAGTACAATACTCTCACGGTTCTATCAAAAAAATTAATTAAGTCACATTCAAATATTTATTTTTATCTTTTTAAAAAAAAAACTAATTTGCTTGATATATAAACCAACATATTATCTAATGATTTATAATATATACTATAATTAAATAATTTATTTAACTTCTTAAATTTCTATAAAAAAGTAAACTGACTTTTATATTAAAAATATTATAATACTAACTCGTACTTATAAAAATCCTTTTTGTCAAATAAAATAAAAATCACCTTTGTCATATTTATGTGAATGGTGTTTCTTTAATGAAATGACAATAGGGTGAAGGGGTAATTTGGCCAACCAACTATTGGCTCAGGAGCATCCAGCACAAAAAAAACTATTAAGTGTACCAAAAGTACCAACAAACTTTTAAAAAGAAGCGCTCAGCACAATAAATATAGCAACCATACTCTCGATATTGATGAAACCATGAAGATCTTTAGGTAACTAATTTAATATTTCTTAAGAAAATTGAACCAAATAGATTATAAATTTAAAAATACGTTAAAAATTACTACAGTAATTTTTTGACCTTGTAGTTAAAAATTTTGATATCAAATACTAAGAATTAATTAGTAAAAGGCAAACGGGACATTAGAGAATAATTTATTCTAATTTGAAGATAGGCCGTATCTAAGTTTTTTCATCACAATCACTATCTATTGCTACAAAGTTAAAACCAGTAGTTTTGGAGGTGAAAAAAAACTTAAAACTAGTAGTATCATCGATCATTACTAACATAAAGTTGGTCTAGTGGTATAATGTTTCGTTATATCCCTTTGGGTTTCAAGCTCTCTCTCAGAAGAGATACTTGTGTGTTGAGAGAGACCGCCACGATCCTGAACCAGATGTCAGATAATAATATTAGAAAAAAAGCATAGATCTTTAATATAAGAATTAGTTAGGGGTTAAATTTGAAACTAAATATAAAATTTTAATCTATCTTATCCTTTGTATTTATCATTTTGAAACTATTCCTATTTAGTGGCGGAATCATTGGCTAGTGAGCTGGGGCCTTGGCCCCACCTTCTAAAATTTGTTAGTATACATATATATTTATTATATGATATTTTATTTTGGCTAATAATTTGGCCTTAGCTAATTTCTTATCTTCTCTATAAAAACAAGGGTTAATGAGCAATTTTACACATGAACTTTTCTCCCAGGAGCGCCCAGCACCACGTGCTTTTTTCTGGAGCAAAAGTACACACGTGGTTACGTTTTGGGAGCGCCCAGCACCACGGCAGTTAGTTGACCGTTAGTCAACTGTTAAGTTGGATGGAAATGAACAGTAACTCGGGTAAAATTACTCGTTAGGCCGTGAGAGGAAATTAAAATTATTGTTTGAGATACCTACTAAAAAAGTTAATATCATCTTATATCTTATTTTAATTTATAGTTGTCGGTTGTTTATTTATTTATTTATATTTCCAATATTATGTGATACTATTTATTAAATAGTTTGATTTTTTTTTTTACTCAAATTAAAAATATTTTCAGGTTCCACCACTTTTCCTATTAATTATACTCCCTCCGGTCTTAATTATAAGAGCTAGTTGACTTTTTTGGAGAGATTAAGGAAGCTAGTTAAATTACTTTAGATTTTTTTTTTCAAACTAATTAGTTTAACTAATAAACTAATATATAATATAAGCATACACAACCTATGAAATGATTAAGTAACTTATTTAGCTTCTTTAATCCTTCCAAAAAAAGTCAACTAACTCTTATAATTAGGACAGGAGGGGAGGTAGTACATGTTAAGAGAGTTTGCAATTTGCATGAATGAGCAGTCATAATTTAAGACAGTGTTTTAGTAAAAACACTACACATATTTTACCGTGACTAATTTAACTATGATTAATGTATAAGTGCCCGTATATCTTAGCAGTCATATTCTATATCGTTGACGTATTATTTCGGTGTTCGCTGCCAAAAAAAAAAGGGTACTACTATTATCGTTCCCGAGTGGAACAGCAGCTTCATCAGATTCCAGAATCAGAAGGAAAGTAGAGAGCTCCGAGGTCATGAAGCAGCTGGAGTTGACTGTGCTCTTGTGTATAGCATGGGCTCTAATACTGCTTTACGGCGAGATGTTTGCCTATTGGGTTCCTTCCTTCTTCACTTGTTCATGGCCTCATCTCCTCTCTTCCTCTTCTAATTCCACGGTACAATTCCTCTGTTTCAGATGATTTTGGGGTTTGCTTTCCATTTTCGCCCCCTGGAATCGAAAACTTAATGACATTACCCTAGGAATTCCTGTTCCTCGGTTTCGTGGTGGGTTGATTGGTTTTCCGGATTGAAGGATCATTCATGGCGTTGTGGAAGGATTTAGAGTTTAATAATGAATCTTAGCTGATGTGGCCTATAGCTCTAAAATAAGAACTTTTTTTGTTTTATTTCATATATATTGCAATGTAAAACTGGTACTTTATGTCTTTTCTCGGGTCAGGGGGCTTCCAGTTTCTAATCTTCCAAGAAATGGTGGTGCACATAATATTTCCCCCTTTGTTTATGTTCAAACCTGATGGTCTATCTTTGAAAAATTACATTGGTATCGATGTCTACTATTTTAGTAATTCGTGTTTTTCTTTGTTTGTTTTGTATGGTGGGTGATATTTAAGAGGATTTGGGAGGGAATAGGGCAGCATTGTGCCAACTTTTCAGTCAATGATTATTATTGGAAGAGATTTTGCTCCTCCTCTTTCCTTGCTATAATCCTATCCTTTCCAATCAATCAGATTTTTTCTCCCTTTTTGGGGAAAAGTAGAAGGGGCAAAACACCATTCTAAGTTGGAACTGTTCTGGCTGTGCTTGATCAAATAATATTTAAATTATTCCACATTGTTCAAATAAAAAATTAATTATCTTTCGGGTGGAAAACCTCAATCTCAACAACCTCAATTCTTAGAAGTGGTCTCATTGTGCTTCAATTTGATTGTTTGAGATTGACAAACACTTCTATGCTTCATCAGGTTGATTATCTAAAAGTTGCTGTGATTGCAGATCCACAGGTGAACTTATGCCCATCTATTAGTTTGTGAGTTTGAAAATGTCTGGATCTTCTCTTCTAATGTGAATTTTTAAATATTTACAGCTAATGGATAAAACTTCGCTTCACCTTCCTCCAGAATCACTAGCACTGCAGATTGCTGAATTTTACACTGATCTGTACATGCAAAGAGCATTCTTTGCGTCTGTCCTTCCTTTCGCCCCTGATGTCATAATGTTTTTAGGTGATTACTTTGATGGAGGTCCTTACTTAACAGATGAAGAGTAAGTTCTGATCATAGACAATTTTACTTATCTATTTGGCTTTCCACAAATTTTATCAAGTTTTGCTGAAATTCTGTAATGTTATGCTTAATTCTTTTGGTTAACCTTCCCACATGCCATGAGAGATGATGTTAATCCTTAGCATTCTTTCTTATTCACAACCTTTTAATTTGAAAAACAAAGTAGCTAAAGAGCTGGTGTTTTTTTGGTCGGACATCTAATTTTTCCCTCGGTTTATTCTTATAAAAGAAGAACTTCTTGGAAGAAAGGACTAAAAGAGAAGTAAAAGAGCTTTAAGTTCTTCCACTTGTCTGATCACTAATGCCCTCAATCTTGCCAAAAATTGATAGGCATAACAATCCTCTTGATGTAGACTTGAGCATTATGTATGGGCACACAGAAGAAAACCAT
This sequence comes from Acacia pycnantha, assembly GCA_025563575.1. Classification (NCBI taxonomy): domain Eukaryota; kingdom Viridiplantae; phylum Streptophyta; class Magnoliopsida; order Fabales; family Fabaceae; genus Acacia; species Acacia pycnantha. The sequence goes on from JAMWYP010000118.1 coordinate 1,457,558, forward strand.
GACTTTATCTGTGTTATAAACTCATACTGTGGCAGCCTGGCTGGCACTTAAGGTTAATATCTTCCTTAATGTTTGTATTGTTGAATCCATTTTTTCAATATTTCAGCATTAATTACATTATCTGCTTAGATTGCTATGGTCAGTTTATTCTTGCTGATATTCCTAACGAGTGGTATTTTGGTTTCGTTCAAGTAAACTCAACTACCTTATAAGTGAGAAGACAATTTTGTTTGCTTTATGGTCATTATTTATGCTTAACTCCAACTATGAAACTTTTCATATTTTTTGAATGGGCAGATGGAAGAAATCTTTCAGTCGATTTAGACATATATTTGGTCTGAATGAACAAGGAGAATATACAGAAATGCAAGTTTACTACATTCCTGGAAACCATGATATTGGCTATGAACATGACCATGCTCAAAAGCCGGAGGTATTTCAACATGTGATTACTCACATTTCAACATGTGATTACTCACCTTTTCAAGAACTACAAGCTGGCTTGTGATGTTATATTTAAATATAATTATTCGGTTATTCCCATGTATGACCTTGGGCTATAATGGGCTTGAAGTACTTTGTCAAATCAATACCAAACATGTGAATAAGATTGCTCCTATATTTTAAGTGGGCATATAAACAATCTTTGAGATCACCTTAGGAGTGGGCATTGTCATTTTCATGCCATGGGGTTGTCAATCAATTTATGAAATAGACTTTGCATGTTTCTATGACACTTATTGATATGTAAAGATAATAAAAATTTAAAAGTTTGTTAGGGGTTGTTAGGAAATATATCCGTTAGAAAGTTAGTTAATTAGTTTAGCCTTAGCTTGGTCATTAAGTCACTCTAGCCTATAAATAAGGGCCTAATCCCTATTGTAATGCAGATTATGGTTGATGATGGAATAATAGATTTCTCTCTCTCTCTCTCTCGGTTCTGTTTCTCTCTTGATCTCTCTGTCTTCTTCTTCTTCTACCCCTCTATTTCTGGTTTCTTCCCCTCTCTTTCTCTCTCTTTCTATACGGAATTACAATTCTGTAACACTTATCTACACATTTGTTTTGCTAAGCAAACTGTAATTTATCAGTAAACACAATGAGGGAGGAAATAAGTTAGCCTTCAGTCAGTAAATTACCAAGAGGAGGTGTTGTATCCACTCCAATTTACATGACCTAGCTTAGTGTGAGCAGTTAATTTACACTTTCTTGATACTTTCCTTGCTCTTGATTTCATGAATTAATAGTTTATCTTGATTGATTAAAAATATGAATCAAAGCTTGAGAAGTATTGTTTTACAACAAAGTTTAAAAAAGAGAAAAGTTGTATTTAGAATAAGCTTGGCTGTTATAGTAGTCAGAGATGTTAAGTCTATCCAGTTGAGAGGGAGGACAGGGTTAGGGTTGTTGAATCTTGAATAAATTCTTTCCAGTTACTTCTGCCTAGAGTCTTCATATCTAGTATTCTACTAGTTCAGATTTGAGCCATTTGCATTTTCTGCGGCATCCCCTTCATTGATGACAGGTTTTGAAGTTAAAAATTAATTTGAAAGTAGATGAACACCAATGACATGGGAAATTTCGGCTAGAACTATTCAATGTGAATCATGTGAAGGTCTTGTATATTAATGATTTCACTCAAGTGGCCATGTCACATGTGATTTTGTTAAAAAAAATTCTTCGGCATTTTTTTGGATAACTTAGGCATTTTAATCTACAAGTTTTTTCATTTAAATTTTTTACTTTTTGTTAACTCCATAGAGCTCATGGATGTCAGGATGACTTATTATTTTTCACATTTTGTAATTTGTATAATTTCTTTGCATATTAATTTGGTAAATTACATAGGTTATCCGGCGGTATGAAGAAACATTTGGAGTTAGGAACAATCGATTTTCAATTGGAAAAGTTGACTTCATTGCTGTTGATGCTCAAACAGTGGATGGTGAGTACTAGCCTGGCTTTCAAGTTTTACGTTGTATGTTTTATTCATTAATCTGTGCTTTGCATACAGAAGCTCTTAATTATGATTACTGTTAGAGATATTAATCAAATCCATTGCTTGGCCTTGTTTTTTCATTTTTAGCTGTTGGTATGAAATGGTTGTTGACATGTTGATTATCAAAACCTCTAACTCCCTACAACAAAACGATGACTATTTCAACCTCTGATGAAATAAATTTATCTTTTGTGCATTCTGAGCTTCTTATTTATGTTACCTGAATGTATATATATATATATATTTTTTTTTTTTTTTGAGTCAGGACTAAATAGTTTTTAGCTATTCTATTGGATAGCATACTTAAAAGGAATGTAAACTTGAAGAATTTTAATAACTGCAATTACTGAACCCATCATGTTTTTATGCAGGAAATAGAAAAAAGCATCTGGTTTCCAAAACTTGGGAGTTCATGAAGAACATCTCTGTTGGTAAGAATAGGCCTATATTATAGAACATTCTTGGGATGGAGTACATGACCTATCATAATATATATATCTCTGGCACATTTAGATGGTGAAGTGCATCAAAGAGTTCTATTGACGCACATTCCTTTATATCGACTGGATGATACATATTGTGGTCCTTATCGTAATTCTCCCATCATTAATCAGGTAGTATTCTTCCACCTGTTCTTTTTTCTTTTTCTTTTTGAGTTTGTCTTAAGGAAGCCCATCATATGTTTTGTGGCACCAGCCCTTACAATAGTCTAGTATAGTGGTGTGTTGGAATGTTTCTCACCAGCCAATTTTAAAGTTAATAATTAGTCTTTCTTTTGATATGTTCAGAGGGTATCTCGCACTTCTTCAGATAATGACATATGGTAAGTTACTCATCTCAAAAGGCATGCTGGAAACTTCAAAATTGCTTGAACAGATAACCAGGATTTAGTTGACTGTTAATTCTATCATACAGGTATCAGAATTATGTTTCTGAGGATTCATCAAAAAGCTTAATGGACATCATCAAACCTGTGAGTTATCTATATGCTCCTTGGGCTACGGTGCATGGCTATGCCACCCTGATTTAGATGTGTAACAATAAGTTGACACATAGTCTAGTGGATTTGCCAGAAATCATCGTTGATGGGGATATATTAAAAAAACATAATGAACATCATCAAACCCATTGACTTGCTATCTGCTCCTTGGAAGCGTACATGACTATTCCACCTGACTTGGGTGTGTAACAAAAGTTTTATACATGGTAGATTTGCCAATAGTAACCGTTGATGCAAGTTGTGCATTTCCTTTTTTTTAATTTTGGTGTTCTCAAGTTGCGTGTTCCATGGGTATGGTAGATTGCTCATTGTGCGTTTTGCACGCATTTTTTAAAGGCCTTGTGTATTGGACACTAATGCTCTAGTCTTTTTTCATTATGGAAGTATTCGCTGTGAATGGGACTGGAAAACTAGAATTAGACTACTGTGTATACAGGGAAATGGAGACACCTTTTTCACTAAACTATTCATAATTTTTTGCAGAAGCTTATTTTATCTGGCCATGATCATGATCAGTGCACCATTACTCATCAGTCAAAATTTGGCCCTATAAAGGAGGTAAGAACCATATCTTCTCAGCTCAACATTCTCCCCGATGAAAAAGACAGTTAAATTGACAATAGTGTGCAGCACACTCTAGGTACTATAAGTTGGCAGCAAGGAAACTTGTATCCTTCTTTCATGCTGCTATCCGTTAGTAACTCGACTCTTCCAAATTCTTCAACTTCAGAAGACGCTTTGTTGACTCGGCTATGTTTCCTTCCAATGCAAACACACATATACATAGGGTAATGCTAAACACCTATAATTATGTTTAAATAAATTTTACCTTTGCACGTAAGGCAGCTCTTTGATGAATTTTGTGTTGCTGGAAATGCCAGGTATGCTGTGCTATTTATTCTCACCCTTCTCGCCACCCTTCTTTGGCCAACAAGTGGCACAAGTTTCTGGCATCAATGTTGCAGCCTTGTAGGCTACAGTAGACAGCTGATATCTAATGCCCTATTTAGTGGAGAAACAAAAGAGAAAGATGAGGATGCAAACTACGAGTATGAGATGATGTGGGAAGCAGATGGATCAATGCATCTTGTGAAGAAGCCCTTGAATACATCTGTTGTAAATTCAACTGAACGTAGTTTAGGGGAAAGGTATGCTTGTTATTACTTGGTACTCCCTCTTGTCCCTATTATAAGACGTCTTCTAGAAAGTGTTATTGGTCTTTTTTATAAGCCATTTATTAATTTTAAAGAGTCCTCTCTCCAGTTCTAAATATAAGATCCAGTTGACTTTTTTTTTTGGAGAGATTAAGTAAGCTAAATAAGTTATTTATTCATACCATACATTGTATATCATTAGATTATATATCAGTTTATAAGTCAAACAAATTAGTTTGGAGAAAGTAATAAATATAAATACTTTAAAGTAATTTATTTAACTTTTTTAATCTCTCCAAAAATGTAAACTAAGTTTTATATTTAGGACCGGAGGTAGTATTAAATATTCTTTTTACATGTATACGCCCATATTTAATAAAGGCAATGAGAGAGTATATTGGAAATCACTTGAATGTTAGGAAAATTTAACGTTTTCAACTGTTTTTATTGCTATATATGAATTAATTAAAAAGTAACTCTTTTTGAGGCCTAGACAATCCTATGATTCTTTCTAGACCTTGTGTTCTGTAATTTCTGAAACCTCACCCTGTCTTTTGGTGTCAGGGGTAATGCTGTGATGCGGCCAAGTGCAAGAAAACAGACTTCTCAGGAAGGAGATGTGTCTGTGAATATGGATATGGGTTCAGGCAATGGATCTGATCCAATGGCCAGAATACCTCCTAGAACGGGCAGATCAAAGACAATATTTATAATCCAAAGATTGTTAAGGATGGTCCGAATGATTACAGTGATCGCGGCTGTAAATGTTCCCATCTATGTGATGTTGCTCTACAAGGATTGGATTGACAAATAAAAATGAAATCAATACTCACACTCTGTTTTTGTTCAAGGTGGCGGCTCCTAATTTCCTGCTAGAGATATCGTTCAGACTGTATATCCCTATTACAAAGTTCGAGTAGGTAATCTTCTGTCAACATAATATATTTCACTTTTGTATTTTTTTTTCTGGAGAGTTTGGCGCACATTTCTTTTTGGTGAAAGCATGTAACACTTATTTAACTTGTCAATGACAGTATAAAGTTGATGGTCTTATTACATATCCGTCGTAATTTCGTTTGGGGTTCCAAACTTCCAATGCCGTTTTTTTTTTCGTTGATGAAAAAAAGGTTTTGGAGGAGTTCGGCATCAGTCCCCCACCAAGGTCAGGTATGACCCCGGGCTCTTTGAGCACTTAATGGAGACTTTCGAGATCGCCTACTAAAGGAGTCCTAGCGAAGACAGCATATATTGAGAACTTTTTTTTAAATGTTGGGCCCACGCAACCCCAACGGGTAGGATCAGACTATCAATGAACTCTAATGCTATCTGTAGTATGGGCATCTTTAAGTTAGTGTCAGAAAAGTAGGTTCAGCTAATAATGAATGATATAGTTGGCTAAGGTAGGCCTTCATCTCAAAATGGAGGAGGTCCGATATCTGCTGGTCGATGTGAGGGCCTTGTTGATCGGTAATCTATAAGTACCTTTGTAAGCGCTCTTTGAGTCTAGAGTTTACCCCACCTAAACTTTTCTATATTAAAAAAAAAAAAGTATATTTACCTAAGTCAAGAAAAAATTCTTCTCACGTTCTTACCTCCATAAATTACATTGGAAAATCAGTTTCTACCGCTAATTCAAACAGGCACCAAGTTAGTAAAAACTAAAAACTTAACTAATTTTCCTATGAAAAAATGACTTAATATCTTAACATTCTCTACGATTTTCTTAATGATATATACATATTTACATTCGGCTTTCAAAAGTATAAGGCGTATATTGCAATAGAATTTATTTTGGTAAAAAATTATTGAGCTTGTATATTACATTTTAAGAAATTAGTTAGATTTACAATTACAATTATTCAATGGTTTAACTAAGTATGAACACATTTTTTTTTTTAAAAAATAAGAATCTAAACACTTAAGGAATAAATGATAATTAATTTTTAAGTATGTATTCAAGCATTTATAAAGTATGAGAATAAATCTTTATTTCATATTGCATTTTTTAATCAAAGTATTGAAAATAAATAAATAAATAATTAAAGAACGAAGAATCTATAGACTTCACTTGTTGCTAGTTTTGAATGTTGTAGTAATTATTCAACTCCGTTGTTGAGATATCTCAATTGCCTCTAAATTGAGCAAATCTCACTACTGGAGCAAGTAGATTAAGGGCATGTTAGAATTGGTGTTGAAAAAACACATTTATGAAAGTTGAAACAAAACTTTTCTTACAAACCTTGCCTCGTATAAAGTAAATTACATTGGAAAAAAAAAACTTCTATCACTAATCGAAACCGATACTAAATCGAAGACATAGGAAGTGAATTTGTCCAACCAATTTTATGTGTGAGACTTATCATTGGTCATCAAAATAACTGAACCTTCTTAGTTAGACTTATCTAAACTTTGTATATTTTTAATTAACTCTCTAATTAGTTGCTGTGGACTTCAGTGTAATATTCTACTTATGTACTTGATCCAACCACAATTTATGCATTTCATAAGCAATTTTAAAATTTCAACTGGAAGAATTAAATTGCGCGTTCTCTATCCAAGGTTTCTTCTATAAAACAACACGAAGAAGCATTTAAATTAGGGATGTCCATGGATCAGACTGGACCGGGTTGGGGATCAACTCGAGGTCTGGTCCAGGAGGGACCTCGGGCTGGACAAGCCAGCCCGAGGTCTGGTCTGGCACCAGCCCGAGCTCAGGCTGGACCAGACCGGTCCAATGGACTGCCTGGACTGGTCCAGCAGTCCAGGACCTATTTCATTTTTTTTTAGTTTTTTCCCCCACTTCTTTGGACCAATAATTAAACATACAAACATCTTAAATCTAATCATACACAACTACACATATAAGAATCTCCAACAACATTGAGCAAAAATACAAAATAACAACATTCTATTGGGTCAGACCGAAGAAGAAGGGAAGAAGAAGAAGATTGAAAAGGGAAAAAGACTTTGGATATTTTTTTGGCCGAAGAAGAAGACTCATTAATGAGTGATGAAGAAGAGTAAAGAAGACAATAAAGAATGACAAAAGGTTAGGTTAAGTTGTGATTTTTTTTAAAAATAATATATATATATATATATATATATATATATATATATATATATATATATATCGGGCCGGACCGGACCAGTCCAGGGGGTCTTAGACCCTGGATCGAAGTCCGGTTTGACCCGAGCAGACCAGTCCGGTCCTGTCCGCCTCATATGGTCCCAGACCAAATTTTTTTTCAGAGACCGGGTCGGGTTGGACCGGACCACCTGGACTACCGAGTTTTTTGGACATCCCTAATTTAAATACCTGAGACCGCAACAATTTCCTCATACCCACATGAGATGTAAATTAGGAAATCCTTTAATGTTGCAAAGGATCAAAAAAATATCAAGAAAGTTGTAGAGAAAATTCTGATGTAAAAAAAATCTCATTGACAACTCATTCAGTAGGGATTAACAACTCAATCAGTTGGTTTTGACAGTTTCTTAAGACTTTTTTCTGAATTTTTTTTAAAAATTTTCTAAATGTTAAAAGAATTTTCCCTATATTCCTCTCCCATGGAATTTTTATAAGACATGCTGTCTGCTATAACAAAGCATGAAGTCGCGTTGTGGCCGAAAAGAGCGGGAAAATGTACAAATGAAGTTTCGGTTGAATTTGCCAACCCAGATAAGATCAAGAGACGCGTATGATTGATTCGAGCTATTTGAAGTTTGAAGGTTTGAGCTATAACGTGAACGAAGAAAAATTGGCAACAATATATTATTAAGTACAGGAAAATTGCCATGGTCATGGGATGTGAAGGACTAAAAACTGCAATTATTTAAACATGTCAAGATTCTACGGTTAATTGCTACCATATGCCCTTCATGCTAAAGCTCCATGGTGTTCGTCATTGCCTGAATCTTGATGCCCAGATTGTGAAAAAGCGGTGCCTCAGGGTTGTCCTTGCTACAAAATATGTCCCTCCTTCCCCATCAGAAACCCTAATGGGTCAAACATGGGAAAAAATGGGGAAGGAGAACAAAATGCCTTGGAGAATCCCATCGAAACCAAACCATCTGGGCTATCAGAAACATCTTTGTTCAACGATTTACAGAAGAAGAGGAAGAGGAATTAAGTACTTGGATTTTGATAGGAGATGGTGAAATTAAGAGGTGAGTTCCGATTGTTCAAACTTCTCTCAGTCGTCTCCTTGAATATACCAACAGAGGAGCATGGTGGCACATCGGCGTAAAATGTAGAGACGAGCTCGCTGCTCCTTCACTAATGAAGCACACTTGCTGCTAAATCCATACCCCTTCCTCTTCGCAGGTACCTTCGCTCCTTGCTTGTTGTATTGCATTTCAGCCATAGCTTCTGATTTCTTAGCCTTCTTTTTCCAGAGAAAACCCTAAGAAAAAGAAAAAAAGCTCCTAAACAGAGCTTAAGGAATAATGAAGAACACTGGTTATGACTTATGCATATATATAAACATGCTTGTATATAATTTATATGTACAAGAGCCCACAACTTATGGTTGGGTGAATGGAGTGGAAGGGAAGTGAACGTGGGGGGGCTCGAAAACTGAGGGATTTGCAGGGTTCGGGGGTATAGAATTTGATGAAGGAAAGGGGGAATGAACGTGGGTCTTGAACTTGTTTATGTGAAAGCAATAAAATAATGCATGAGTTTTATGATTACCAATGTAAGTTGAGCTTGTTGGAGTGCGAAAATGAGGGCAGGGTGAATTAGAAAAGTGGCAAAGGTGAGCATGAAAAGAGGGGAAGTGCTGTAATCCAGACAAAGCACAGTGTGTTTAGCCATGGGAACAAGGACCCGGCACTCTTAGGTGGATTAATGGGTTTCCTTGGATTCTGCCTTTGCCCCATGTTCCAAAGCCCAACATTATCTTCTGTTTTTGTGGCAACGTGTTTGCTGATCAATTTATTATCTATTAATGACAGTTTGATAACTCAAGATGTGTCCTAATTAATAATGTGTGTGTGTGTGTGTTAGGAACTACTGATGAATATACTTCTTAATATACTCTAAAATCAGTATCCTTCTGAGGCTGGATTGGGTTGGGGGATGGCATACGGTAATCTGGACTTGTTTATTTCATGATAGTATATGATATTATATTCTCTTTCATATTTTGGCATGTAGTTTCTTACAAGAAAAATGACTTGCGGAGGATTAAGAACTTATGTACTAAATCATCTTTCTTTTCTTTGGGTGAGCAACATATAAATGGGGGTTATCAAAGAAAATATTTGTGGTTAGTTAATTAGGCTTGAAGGATATTAGCTATAACTTCGCTCCTTAATATAAAATTCGCTTTAATGAAGAAATTGAACTACAAAGTGGATCTTATATTAAAGACTAAAGATAATATCTATTATTATTTAGTGTTTGTAGATCATGAGATCTATAATTAAGTAGGTCTAGTTAATCAAAACTTAATTATTCAATAAAAAAGACATGTTTAATTTGCGTGAAAGGCATACTTTGAGAATTTGAATTTCCTTATTTTTCTAATATAAACATGAGTCATTATGTGAGAGAAAAATATAATCTGGGGGATCTGAGTGGGTTTGAATGCATACTTTCTGTCTATTTCTCCCTAATATAATAACTCATGTTGGCACTCAAAAATGAAGCAGATCTTAATTCATACTTTGAAGTGATACTCAATCTTTATATTTCCTTGTTTATTTATGATGTTTGCTTGAAATTTTATTCCCTAGAGAGTGATAAGGTTGTAGTGATAACTAACTAACTAACTGATATATATTCTTCAGTATTGATATGGACGTTTGAAGATCGGCTTCCAACTTTTAATGACTACCAGAAAGTTTGGGATCTAAGAATAATATCGAGTAGAATCTTTTAGGAGATAGTTTCCACCTATATATAGATATTTTTGTAAAATATGGTCTGAATCTAGTTGATCTTTTCTAAACTTGGCATTATTTTTGGGCCAAATCAAATGGAAATCTCACTGTAATCTTGATCCAGAAGATCTGCATGGTTCTTTTGTTACATGCATGCTAAACACAACTAATATATGCTCAACGATAGCTGTACATAAGCTGCTTATGTTTGTAGTTGTAGTAAACTTGCACTAGTATTATGTAGAGATATTTGGGAGATTCTATTATCCTCCATATTTGTTACAAAAGGAGTTTTTCTTCTTTCACTATAGAACACAGCTAAAGCCTTTAATGCGAGTAATTATACAAAATATTTGACATAGACCTCATCTATTGCATGAAACTCCTGTGGAGCTTGTTAGTTGCTTTCCATACTATTAGAGTTAGTCTCAGTTAGTTTGACACTATGAATCCCATGTGTGAATATTTGTGAATTCAAATCAGAGGCATCCTCAGTCAGTGTCAAACAGGGGACACAATCTTTTCTGAAATATATGAAGTATGAGTGTGTTGGATATACCTAAACATTAATATTTAAGAAATGTAATATATATAAGAAGCACTGAGAACTTCAAGACTCTGAACTAAGAGGAGGACTTTTTCTATTTTTTTTTTTTTTAATAGGTTCCTAGGGAGGGAAGCCATATTATATCTTTCCCTTACGTGCGTTGAATTTATTTTCCCTGGGGAACCAAAACAAAAGAGAAAAAGGAAAGCTGAAAGAAGTGGAAGAAGACTAACATGCCTTTCTTGCATATTAAGGATTGATTTGGTACAGTGGATTTGCAGGATTGTGTCACAAGCTGCCTCGGTTTCTATGTATTACAGCTATTACAATCGTGTGAGCGAGCAGTAGATCTCAAGCAACATCAAGTTTAACGCCTTCCAATTTCCACATATTGGTACTTCAATACAACTATTGTGAAGCTTAGCACATTCTCCAACACTTTGAATGGCTTCCTTTGCATTAGGAAAACGAGAGATCAAGTTACCCTCAATTAAATCCAGACCGACGACTAAAACGGTAGAGGTAGTAGATGAGTGGTTTAGATCGAAGCTAACCTAGGCCAAACCGATTAAAAAGTGAAGATTTTATGCTCATTAATATGAAATTCTAAATAAAATAAAATATGCGGATAGGACGGATTTGCCAATTTCCCGACCAAATCAATCAGTCTGGTCCAGATTTAATTACCTGGAGTGTATAAAACCAACCGGAATTGGATCTCTTACACAATTTTTATTATGCAATGGTCAAGGGTTACACATATATTTATGGGAAAATTAGGTATAGGTCCTAATGAACAAAAACAATTACAAAAAAGTTCCTTGAAATTACAAAATTACACAGAAGTCTCAAGAGACTTTTTTGATAGTATTTGTATTAACAACAGGAAATGTCATATTTACATGAAATACCTATATTTATAACAACATTTCAATACCTGAATTTTGAACGTAGAGAGGTCATTTACAACAGAAAAAGAATAGATTTACAACAGGAAGTGTTGTATTTACAACAAAATTTAAAATCTGGCAATTTACAACAGAAAAATGCGTATTTACAACAGGAAATGCATATATTTACAACAACATTTAAAAACTTTGATTTTATTTCCATACAAATAATATCAAAAAAGTCCATTGGGATCGAGTTTCTATGTAATTTGGTGATTTCAAGGGACTTTTTTGTAATTATTTTTTGTTCATTGGGACCTGTGCGTAATTTCCCTATATTTATTGTAAGTAAAAGAAAGTATATATATAATAATATTAATATTATAGAAGTGTTTTTTTTTTTTGATAAAAAAGAAGGCTAAAAGCCTAAGAACAAGAGAAAGGTTACAAAAGGGGGGAAATTAATCCCAAACACTCTTGGTCAACAATGGACCTCAAAAAACTCGGACAAGAATCGAAAATAGAAGAGTTGGAGATACCCAATTTAGCTAAGGCATCAGCAATCTTGTTAAAATCCCTTGGGATAGAAGTAATTTCAACCTGCCAATTCCTCCCTAACAACTCTCTAATATTCAGAACCAGAAGACTTCCCGAATGCAAAGAACTATCAAGAATCCTCCTAACCACAAACTCAGCATCCGACTCCACAATAATCTTCCTCAAGCCCATATCCCATGCCAGACGTAGACCTTCATACACAGTCCATTCCTCAGCTAAATCAGGGTCACAAATCCCGATTACCTTCGCAAATCCCACCACCCAGTTGCCGGAATGGTCACGAACTACACCACCACATCCAGCATTCATTGATTGAGCAGCCATAGCCCCGTCCACATTGAGTTTAAACCAGTTAACAGGGGGACGTAACCATCCCCTAGTACCCGTACCCTGCACTGGTTGAGTGGGATGATCATGCTCAAGACTCATAGCATAATTACCCCAAGATCTGGAGATAATAATCGCTAGATTAGTCGGCCTAGAGAAGGAGCTGTCAAAGATAGCACAATTCCTCCAATTCCAGAGTTGCCAAATAGAAACCCCAAATATGATGCTCCACCGCCCTCCCCACCTAGTATTAAATTTAGTGGACAGATTCATACTTAACCAATCAGCAAGATCAACAGTAAAAAAAGAAAGAGGCAACCTGGGATGAAGAAGACTAGACCACAGGTTCCTCGCATAAGCGCAGTCACGAAGAATATGTAAAGCATCTTCAATTTCATTGATGCACAAGCCACACTGAGCAGAAGTTTGAGACCAAGAACTCCTCCACAGATTAGTGGGGAGTCTATTAAGAGCCACTTTCCACATAAACACACGAATCCTCTCCACACCCTGCCATCTCCATATAAGTTTAAATAGCTGGTGTCTCGGATTAGGAGGAAAATGCTCAACAAGGGAGTAAGCACTTTTGATAGAGAAGCATCTGTCCCCTGCCTCACCCCAAACCATGAAATCCTCACCGGACATCTCCCTTGCAGGCATAGCCGAAGCCAACCTTCTAAGACCAGAATTGTTAATAACATTAGAGAGTCTACCAATATCCCACCAACCATGAGTTACCCACTCACTAATAAGAGAATTATTCTCTGTCTCAGTAAGATCCCGAAGACAGAAATCACTCATTAAAACTCCTTTTGCAATCCAACAGTCATTGAAAAATTTTATAGAATTGCCATTCCCAACTTGCCATTTCGCCCCCTGTTCTGCAATATGATTATTAGAGCAAATAAATTTCCATAGTTTGGAGTCCCCTGAGCGGGCAGCAAACAGAGAATCATTCTCCCTCAACATATACTTATGAGTGAGCACATCCACCCACAATCTCTTAGCCCCTATAGTCAAGAACCAAGCTAATTTAGCTCCACACGCTTGATTCAAGGACGAGTCTTCTAAAACCCAGCCCACCACCATCCTTGGGTTTAGTAATCTGATCCCAGCTAACAGAGTGTAACTGATAAGATGAGTCATCATGACCCCATATGAAATTCCTTTGAAGTCTCTCCACTTCAAGACAAATACTCCTGGGAATTCTAGCCACCTGCATAGGATAAAGAGGAATAGAGCTTACCACCGACTTAGCTAGGGTGATTCTTCCTGCAGTAGACAGACACTTGACCTTCCAAGCTCCCAATTTAGATCTGACCCGATCAACAATATATTGGAAATTCTCCTTCGGTCTCCTACCTCTCGATAAGGGAAAGCCCAAGTATCTACCAATCTCCCCAGAAATATGCATTTGGGATAAGTCTTTAATTTTCAACTTAGAGTGCAATGGAACTCTAGGTGAAAAAAAGATCGAAGATTTAGCATTACTAATTTTACTGCCAGAAGCATCCATAAAATCCTGCAAACATCTCAACATACAGAGAACCTGTTCCTCCGAAGCAACCCCAAACAAGAGTAAATCATCCGCAAACATCAGATGAGAAATCTTAGGACCAGAATTAGGAACCATAATAGGCTTCCACAACCCCTCCTCAACAAGGTCACAGATCATATGAGATAACTTATCCATGCATAAAACAAATAATAAATGGGAAATAGGGTCCCCTTATCTAAGTCCCATACTAGGAGAGTAAAATTCAGTCTGCGTTCCATTCCATAAAACATTGTAAGAAACAGATGATACACAGTTAATAATCAAATCAACAAATCTGGATTCGAATCCCACTTCAAGCAGAACCTACTTTAGGAAATTCCAGCTAATCCGATCATAAGCTTTCTCAAAATCTATTTTCATAGCCATAAGACCTCTCTTACTTCTATTATTGCACATCGTATGAATAACTTCTTGACCAATAATTATGTTATCATGAATTTGACGACCCTTAATAAAACTAGATTGATAAGGGGAGATCAAATCATTCATAACAGACCGCAATCTCAAAGAAACCAATTTAGTTATACACTTATAATGAACTGAACACAAGGAAATAGGCCGAAATTGGGAAACATATTCGACATGATCAGACTTAGGAATCAGAGCAATAAGCGTTTTGTTAGATTCAGAAAGGGAGATATTACCTAAAAAGGCACTTCTGACAAACTCACAAATGGATGGACCGACAATGCTCCAATTCCTCTTATAAAACACTGGGGGGAAGCCATCATAACCTGGAGCTTTGAAACAGCCCATAGAGAATAATGTTGAACGAATTTCATCATCGGAGGGGGAATTCATAAAACTGTTCAAAATAGCGGCATCAATCACAAGGAATTGAGCTCTAGAATGGATCATAGAAGAAGTAGTAGAATCAGAACAGAAGAGGCTTTTAAAATGATTCGTAACCATACACTTCAAATCAGCCTCATTCTCTACCCAGACCGCATTGACATCCTTTAGCATCATAATCTTATTTCTTCGATTCTGCATCTTAGATTTCAGATGGTAATATCTAGTATTGCGGTCCCCTTTTGCGATCCACTCCGATCTAGACTTTTGAAACCATTTGATTTCTTCCAGTTTCAAGAGTCTATCCAATTGACTTTGAATATCTATTTCCAGATTACATAAGAACTCAGAATAAGGATAGGCACTAGATCTCTGAATACCTTCAATTCTGGACACTAAGGCCCTCTTCTGATTCTCGACCATCCCAAAAACATCCCTATTCCAGCCAACCAGCCGGGATTTCAAATTATGAAGAGATTCATTAATGTCTTCCTCGAGACTCCAAGCCCCAGCTAAAAAATCTTTGAACTCCTCATGACTTTGCCACATTGCTTCAAACCTGAAGAGTCAGCTAGAGTTTGGCGGAACCACATTGCTACACAGTTTCAGACAGATAGGATTATGATCAGAAAATTGAGTACGAGGAAGAACCTTAATCGACCAGTCAGAACACTCGGCTAGAAAAGATTAATTAGCAATAGCTCGATCCAGCCGTTCAAACAGGCGCCGACCACCCAATAGCTTAGGACCCCTCCAGGTAAATTTGGGGCCATAAAATCCTAGATCAGACAAACGGCACCTAAGAAGACGATCCCCAAACAATTTAATTATGGAATCATTACATGGCGTTCCACCCACTCTCTCGGTCGCAGAGCAGATATCATTAAAGTCCCCAAACACTACCCAGGGATCATTAATAACCGAGGCCAAACTCTCCAATTCCTCCCACAAAGCCTACTTTAAATTATAATACGGCATAGCATAAGTAGCGGTAAGAAGAAAATCCACTGACCCCGCAACAGAGCATTTAAAATGCAGAAATTGTCGATCAGTCTTGAGAACATCTAGCTTTATTTCATTCTTTTTCCATATCGCCAACAATCCTCCAGACCGACCAATGCTTGGCACCACCGTAATTCCGTCAAAACCCAACGATTGCAAGCACCTGAAACGATCCGGACGACTGCACTTGGTCTCGGAGAGGATAATTAAAGAAGGGTGATTCCTATTGTAGAGAAGACGCAGTTGCTGCCCAAGGTGCTTACCACAGGCACCACGGAAATTCCAGTAAATAAAATTAATCATTAAACAACACACAAAAAAAAAAAATTAGGGCCCAGAACGGAACTCACAAAAAAAGAGAGACACCTAAGATGGGCTTGAGGCCCAAAGGTGTCCTGCACTTCCTCAAACTGGGATTCCTCCACCATATCAATATCCAATCCATTTGAGTCCGGCCCAGCCCAAAATTTCCCATTGGGCCCTACAACCTTTTGACCGTCCCCTGGATCAAATAAGGAGCTGGAGATTGGAACTTCATGTAAAACCTCCAAATCCAGCGAACTCCCAACGTCAACGGTAGCATCCTCGAAAACTTCATCACCTTTCTCTTCCACCACAGTTTTCCCATCAGTAATCCGCAACACAACTTTCTCTGATTCCTTCTTTTTAGTCACGTCTCTTGTCCGTTTATCCTTCCTCGTCACCTGTCTGTCCTCACTGTCCGCTGCATCATCTCTGATCATACTCTTCACTTTATTCTACTTTTTGGTTTGACTTCTTTTCTTCTCCTTATTTACACGAACAGCGTTGGAGGTCCTCGGTTCTGCAACCCCCACTGCTATATCCGTCACTCTATCACCTTCTAATGCTATCGCCGCATCTGCTTTTCTTCCTTCAGAAATCTCAGGTCCCGAAATACCCACATCTCCATGCCCACCCTTCGCCAATACCTCAAACCGAGAGCCCCTGTTCTGCTGAGAAGAACTTCCAGCAACTTTCTCTTTCCCCCCTCGGTTCATGCGCTTAGTTTTTTGAACAACCTTCCACACTCCCTCCTCGCCATGGTTACTATCGCCATGCTTATCAGTAACATCCTTCCTGTTAGCAATTACCAAAGGTTCACCACCGGAAGAGTTAACCTCAGGATTACACCCTGTTTTGCATGACTCCGGTTTATGACCATAAATTCCACACTTGGAGCAAAGCCCGTGGAGCCCTTCGTACTCAACATAATAGTCTTCCCCATCAAGAGTAAAACCCGACAGCAGTTGCTCTTCCAGATTAACAAGCACACAGATTCGGGCATAGTGTCCCCTTAACTGACATGAAGTATTAAAATCTATCTTAACAATATCACCAATCCTATTCCCAACCCAGGTTAAGGCTTCTTTGTCGTAATACTCCAAGAAGACCTTGGGATACAAACCCACACCGCCACCTTATCAATCTTAGCTCTCCATGGATGAAACTTGGGTTCCAACAGTCAGATAGTGATCAAACACCATCCAGGGACCACCAGTCAGCGCATTAACACAATCATCTCTATTAGTAAATTTCACTACAAAGAAGCCATTCCCTACATTTATCAGGCTAATGACACCCTTCTTAGCCCACATGGACTGCAATATAGAAAGAAGCAGTTTGTAACCTATGTCCCTCCCTAAAAGTTTGACAATAATAGCTTTGTTCCAAGCCTTATAAAGACGTTTTTTCATCTTTTCAGAGAAGGAGAATGTAGGAAAATTACGGTTGGGATCCTCAGTAACTTCAGCAATTAAGTTAGAAGTGTTATTTTTACAGCTATACTTTTTTTTTTTGATAAGATTTACAGCTATACTTAAGCTGTTGCTTCTTCTTCTTTGGTGTTAAATATATTGGCCTACAACTACAAGGCCATGGCTCAATGGGCGTTCACAGGTCAATGAGGCCCCAAGTTATTTAAAGGAAAAATACTGCCCACACATTAACTTCAGCAATGAGGACGAGCCTGGACTTGCAAATACAAAATCCACTTTGTATTAGGAGAAATACTTATACTTTAATGGTTTTTGAACAGATTAATTTTTTTAAAAAAAATATTTACCAAAATAAACCTATTTTCAAACTATTTCTCAAACTAGGTCTTACGTGACTAATTGCGTGAGGATTTTGAACGTAATAGACAAGTTACGTAGTATTTGTTTACTGGACTGGTATTAAACACCGACAACCGAGGATGGTGGGGCAGGTGGCACCGGTTGCGTGGGAAAATGTCACGCACCAAGGTGCCGTGAAGATATCTTACGCGACAAAGTCGCGTAAGAAATGTTCACGGCACCTTGGTGCCGTGACATTTTCGCACGCCACCTTGCCAAGGTGGCGTGCTCCTCGCGCACACCAGAGCTCGCCGTGCGGCAAGCTGCTGCACAAGCAGCTGGCTGGCAAAGCATCCCAAGTCCACCGACAGCCCCCCCCCAAAAAAATTTTTGTTCCCGAACCCCCTCCCCATTGTCTTCAACCCACGACCCCCCCACAAGTTGCGTAACCCCTCCCCCTCCGTCTTCAACTCACCGCCACCCCCAAAAAAATTTTGTTGCGCACCCTCCCCAAATCGTCTTTCTTCAACCCACGCCCTCGTCGTCAACCCCCCACCCCCCTCTTCGTTCCTTCGTTCTTCCATTTCCCTTCTTCCATTTTTGTGTTTCTCTTCTTGTCTTCTATTTTTGTGTCTCTCTTCTTGTCTTCCATTTTTAAAACACAAATTCTCTTCTCTTCTTTGTCTCCCCACTTTCCTTCTATCTTTAATTTTTTTCATTCACTCTCTCCCTCATTCTCTACTCCGTCCCCATTGTCATCCCTATTTCCTAATATTGAGAGAGCTAAGAAATTTTAAGACCAAGGAGAAGAAGGAGGCTCAATTTGATTCTCACTGACTTCACTTCACGTTGGAACAGTAACATTTAATTTTTTTGTTATGTTTATTGTTTAATAAATATTAGATTTTACTTTTAATTAGATACATTAATTTATTATAGATATTTAATAAATGTATCACAAGAGGATAGATGATTAACATTTAATGTTTTTGTTATGTTTATTGTTAAATAATAGGATTTAACTTTTAAACATTTATTTTTTTGCTTGGATTATGGTTTAATGATAGGATTAATAAATATATAACGGTAGGATACATGCTTAATAAATAAATATGTAAGAGTAATAAATTATTACAATCAATAATTTATGGAATTAAAATATTTAAAATTTATTATTAACCTTAGGATAGAAGACTAATAATTAGTAAATTAACTAAATAGTCGAATAAGTATTTATTTTGTATGTTAATTATAAACCTTAAGATGAATGACTAATTATGGTTTAAATTTGTGTATTATTTAATATACAAATTTATTATTTTAAATATTTAAAATGTTCAACCATTTTTGGAATTAAAATAATTAAAATTTATTATTAACCTTAGGATAGAAGACTAATAATTAGTAAATTAACTAAATACTCGAATAAGTATTTATTTTGTATGTTAATTAAACCTTAAGATGATAGTCTAATTATTTAATATTTTGTAAAATAATTAATTCCAAATTTTTGAAATATGTTTTAATATTTGATATTTATAGTAACCCAAGATAGTTAAGATAAGATTAATTTGAGAAAAATAATTACTCAAACAATGAATTCAGTTATTTATTATTTAGAGAATAATAATTAGTGACTTAATAATGTGTTTTGTTATTTAAAATTTTTATTAGTCAAAATGGATGACCAAAGTCCACGCAATATTGAGCCCGCCCCCAATGTGGGGAGTTCTTAAAGAGGAGGTGCAAGAGTCACACCGATCACAAGTTGTGTGGAACACCGGAGATTGCAATGTGTTGAGGGTGAGGCGAGCCGCGCAGGGTCCAGTGCGAGATATCCATAATCCGGATCTCTTCCCACCGTATTTTCAAGCAAGACCTTATGCGTGCGTGTTTCGGCATGTGTCTCGCATGAAGAGACTTCCTTGTATGTTTTAAAAGTATTTAAGTAATTAATTTAATTATACGCTTTTAGTTGTTTGTGCATGATACGGATAATGTTGGTGCAGATTGACAAATACCTTATTACTTGCTTTGGTTGAGAGGTGGAGTAGGAGACTCACACCTTCCATATGCCGGTTGGTGAGATGACTATTACTCTACGGGATGTAGAGGGCATTTTAGGTTTGTCCACCGAGGGTCGAGTAGTTTCCTGGTCGGACGCATGGCAACCGGGCGGCGAAGTTATGCAAAGAATACATGGGAGTGGCTCCACCCCGCAGGATGTGAATGGCGAAATATTAGGATGGGTTGGTTTGACCGTCATTGGGGCCGGGAGGAGCACTCATTAACGGTTGAAAACCAGCTTTCCGTACACACGTGCTTACCTGATGCGGCTTTTGGTGGATTTTGTTGTGTGATAAGTCCAAATTTCGATGTCCCTTGCCGATATATACAACTAATGGAAAGAATGAACGTACTACGGCGCACATCGGTTGGAGTACATTACCTAATCTCGTTAATGTTTTCTTCACTCCCGGTTTTGAAGCGGTATTAAAATTGCGGCAATATGACGAATGCAAAATACATGGTACGCATTAGAGGTTGCCAACCAGGTCATCCCATTGGCGATCGCGATATTATGCTCTTGTGACGGTCGGAAATAAGACATAGACCAACCTCGATTTGTAACATACAATGTATGGAAGACAAAAATACTCCCACGCTTCCTTAGTCTCACCTTCAACAATTGCAAATGCAATCGGCGGATCTCATTATTTCCGTCTTGGGCGGTGGCAATCAATAATGTCCCCTTATACTTACCGTATAAATGCGTACCGTCAACCTGTATGATCGGTTTGCACCATTGGAACGCCTCCCGACATTGACGGAAGGACCAAAATGTACGTTGAAAAACCCGTACCCATTAACGACTCGCCGATTAACAATATACTACCCATCTTGAATATGATAAATAGATCCCTGGAAAATTTCAACATGTGCTCGAACCATCCCGGCAGAACGCATATGACTCTTCCCAATCACCGTAAATCTTAGCCATTGCTTTTTGTTTTGCCTTCCATGCCTTCTTGTAAGAAACATGATAACCAAACATTCCAGTCACCCTTTCTTGTATCAAAACCACAGGTACTGAAGGTGTTTCCTTGACCATGTCTGCAAAACCGATGCACAAAAAGTGTACGCTAGGAATGTTAGTTATATGCACTGATAAACACAAATAAATGCACAAATTAGCAAATTCTGCATCATACCTATTATGGTCTCAGACCACATGAGCTTCATGATGTTCCTTCATGCAATAATGTTTTATTGCAGCTTGCACATCACTCTTGGACGCGAACTCTTGTTTAAGATATAATCCATCTCCTCTAACCCACGGTCCCCTACCTTCATCCAAGATATCCTCATTTGGGTAATCTTCATGTACAGCCTCATAATGTGGAATGTCATTCCAAAACGGTGTAATATCTGCATGCTCACACATAATACAATTTATGCGAAAACAAGGTAACCAATAAAAATAAAATATATAATCATTACCTCTTGATTCATCATCTGCATCACTATCATTTTGTTCATCGTCATTATCCAATAAATGGTCTTCATCTTCTTCCTCTTGCTCCTCCTCATTGTCAAGTTCATCTAGCATATAGTCACTTTCTTCTCCATGCGCAGTTTGATTGTGTTGGCCGAGGTGTACGAGAATGAGCCATATTATCTCGACGTCTCAATATCCACACATAACTCAAGAAATTGGGACGTACGGTTTTCCTCAAATGTTTGTAGAAAAACATCCAGATCCTCATCATCGGATATCTCAAAACCCGCATATTTGCGGTTTCCACAAGGTACTTCTACCACTACTAATGATATTACCCGATTTGGTTGCAACTTTAACTTTCGACGGATCTTTTCATGTAAATCTTCAAAGAGACATGCCTCGAACAATATACATTCCTCTTCTTTCACCTTCAAAGCTCAAACCGTTTGGACCTATCTTTTTAGAACCATTACAATATACAAATGAACGAATTTCATTCATTTTTTTTGTTCGAATGGTGGATGAAGAGATTTTCAAAGAGTTAGCAATGAATGATGAGGGCTATTTATGCAAAGTGAAGAAGAAGAAGAGGAATGAATGAAGAGAAGCAAGTGAGGAGCAAAACGAAAGACGTGGACTATATAGAAGAGGAGTTACTCACATTTTGAAAAGTTCACGGGAAAACTAGAGAGGTACGTTCGTTAGAAATAAGAAAGGAGGGGAGCAGGGAATCTCACGCTTTGTGAAGTTGCGTGAGGAATCCTCACGCAACTTAGTCCAGTGAGTTGCGTGAGGAATCCTCACGCAACTTCTCAAGAAAGGAGGGAGCAGGAATCTCACGCCGTGACGAAGTTGCGTGAGGAATCCTCACGCAACTTAGTCCGTGAGTTGCGTGAGGAATCCTCACGCAACTTAGTCTCGAGTTGCGTGAGGTTTCCTCACGCATCTTAGTTGCGTGAGGTTTCCTCACGCATCTTAGTTGCGTGAGGAAACCTCACGCATCTTAGTCCGTGAGCTTTCCTCACGCAACTAAGATACGTAATAGAACCTCACGTTTTTGCTCCCGTAAACGTTTTCCACATGATTTAATCAAAGATTGCAAACATCCCGTAAACAATTCTTACGTATCTTGTTCCGTCCCCGTCGACCACGCAACCAACTGCATCATTTTGGTAAATAATTTGAAATGTGATTTATTTTGGTAATTTTTTTTTTAAAACAATTATTATGGTAAAAAAGCCTATACTTTAATGTGATGGATTAATCAACGGGGTTGATACAAGTGGTAAGCGGTTTGTGTCGCTTAAGCAAGGTCTCGAGTTTGAGACTTATGAATGCAAAAAAGCCCCGCTGGGAGACTCTCCCACCATAGTCAGGTGCGCGACGCGGGTCGGATCCGGATTAGGCAGGGCGAAGCTCTGATGAACCGGGTAGGCAACTAAAAAGAAAAAAACGTGAGGGATTTGAAGGGGAGGGGAAGAAAAAAATTTATGACTTGGGATTTAAAAAAAAAAAAGAAGAAGAAGAAGTAGGGTTAAGGTTTTTAATTAATTTTCCCTACTCTTTTATTTTACATCTTATCTTTATTAAAATTGTATGACCCAACTTCTTATATAAAGTAATATATAATTAATATTATGATTAAATTATAACTGAGCAGCAAGGTGTGTGAATTGCGCAACCTAAAACTTTCCCATACTTCCTTGTTTCCTTTGTGGCTAAACCAAACAAAAGGCTCAAAACGACAAACAATCATATTTCATTTATTATTCTGTGTTATTTTTGATTTATGTATGATATTAATTTATTTATTTTTAAAAAAAAATTAGTTCCACATAATAATTAATTTTTTAAATAAATTATTAGACTTTAATCAAACTTATTTCTTGGATTGAAAAGTTCATTCCGTTTGAACTGTGAACTGTGAAACATTCCACTTTCTACCTTTCAATCCAGTAGACAAGCAAAGGAGATCATGGACAGCTATGGAAATGCATTGAAACTTCATTCCAATTGTTAAAAAGGTTTAACCAAGTAGGATGTGAACGACTAGAGTCTCTCCTAAAAGGTTACTAGTGACAAAAAAAGATTTTTTTAATAAAGAAAAATATACGTTGTCACTATTCCAACATGTCATAATAACACGAAGATAAGTGTTTGTTTGAGATTACTTTTGAGACCTCCTAAAGTGTTTATTCACGTAAATCAAAATAAAATTCATTTCATATATACTTACCTCGTATACTATAAATCATAATTAAAAAATTCCTTTTAAAGGCTCAAATTGTTATTCCAAATTAACACAAAATCCCCACGCCCTTTACCTTTTGCAGTCAAACATAGAGTAAATGATAGTTTCTCTCCCTCTTTTCCGTAAGATAGTTTCTCTTTTTGGTGGAATGATAGATCTCTCTCACACAAGGGTGATTTGACACAAATGACCTTACATTAATCATATGAGATCAATATGATATACTCTCGTTTATTGATATAAGATTTAGGATTTATGAGCAAAAATACACATGTGCTTTATCCTTGGGAGCGTCTAGCACTATATGTTTTTGTTTTTTGGAGCAAAAATACACATGTGGTTACATTTTAGGAGCAAAAGTCACACCACCGTTAAAATCTAGCCTGTTGTAAATATGACTTTTTCTGTTGTAAATGACCCGATTTTAAATTTTGTTGTAAATACAGCACTTCCTGTTGTAAATATAGTATTTTTTCTGTTGTAAATGATTTTTCTATGTTCAAAACCCAGGTGTTTAAATGTTGTTGTAAATATGACATTTTCTGTTATAAATATGGTTATATTTTAAATTTTGTTGTAAATACAACACTTCCTGTTGCAAATATAGTCTTTTTTGTTGTAAATGTTCAAAATCCATGTGTTTAAATGTTGTTGTAAATATGACATTTTCGGTTGCAAATGCACCGTTAAGTTAGATTTTAACGGTGGTGTGATTTTTGTTCCTAAAATGTAACCACATGTGTATTTTTGCTTATTTACCCTAAGATTTAATTAACTTTTTTAAAAAAATTAAGAAAGCTAAATAACTAATGTAATCATGATAATGTTGTATATTATTATATTATATTATATATTAATTTATAAGTTAAACAAATTACTTTGATATAAAAATGATAAATATAAATACTTTAAAAATAATTTATTCAGTATCCTTAATCTCTACAAAAAATAAAAAGATCAACTAAATCTTATATTAAGAATACGGGTAGTATTTGATTTGCTAATCAATTATGTTTCTTCCCCTAAACCCTAAATCTAAACGACACTTAACTAGAGAGGGATAAATTGATTTTGAGCCAAACTAGAGAGATGTCGGTTTAATTAATTAAACAATAATTACAGACTTTAATTTGTACCTTTCTTTTTAACTACTAATACTTCTAAGAAAAATACATAGATTAAGTAAGTTAAAACATTTATGAAATCAAAATGAAATATAGGTAATAATAATTAGAATATAAAGGCCGAAGAAGAGGCACATGGTAGTGAACTAGAGTGTGAATGTGAAAAAACAAAATAGAGAACGTTAGGTTGGTGCTTTGAAAAGGTTCAAGTTTTGAAGGTTAGCTAAGCGGAACGGTCTTTTGTTGGCCTCAAACAAAAAAATTTAAGAAAATGCGAAATGTGGCGCCTCTCACATCCAAGCATGCAACACACTCGACAATCAACAACGTAGTGTGTTTAGAAACCGATCATCTGGTGGTCTCTTCTCCGACAGGTACTAACAAACAGTCTCAGCTACCAAATCAATTACACCCCCTTTTCAATTCTTCATGTGGTCCACCTCCTTCATCATCCTCGTTATATTATCTTTTTCTTCTTCCCATTTTCATTTTCTCATCTTCCTCTTCTCACTGAAAAGAAGCTCAAGAACAAGAGGTTCTCTTCTGCTTCACTTCTCTTCTGGGTTCTCTTACTTCCATTCCAAGTAAAGTATTTTTCTGCCTTTTATGCTTCTGGGTTCTCTTACTTTCCCTTCAAAATTTCTGCTTTAGTAAGGTTATTAATTAGGACCTGTAAAGCTTTGGTTCACTTCTTATTGTACCAGTGCTTTTAAGGATGTAGTAATTCTTCTTAAGAACGGTAGACTGATGTGTTTTTATCAAATAAAAGTATCAAAAATAGTAAACTTTGTGTCAATAAGTTTACTCTTTAAGATCGAGTCGAACACGATGTTAAGTGGGTCCCTAAGTGTATGTTTTTATACCTCATTATACAGTTTACATGGATTAACTAATAATAATGCATGTATATTACTATATGATGTACCTATAGAATGGCTGAGGGACTGGATAAGCCTTTGCTTGACCCTGAGAATTTCAGTCGAGACGGTGTTGATTTGGTAAGTTTTACAATCAATGCTGATCTTGAATCAAGATTTATGTCATATTCATCACATTTTTCAGTTTCATCCTGTACAGAAAAATAACATTTTTCTTTTGAGTGAAAATTGGTCAGGAACGCATACCATTGGAAGAAGTTTTTGAGCAGCTAAAAACATCGCCAAGAGGACTTTCATCTGATGATGCTGAAGCCAGACTAGAAATATTTGGCCCAAACAAGCTTGAAGAGAAGCCTGTAAGAAAATCTTACATGTCACTAATTGTCAAGTATGAACACTACAAAAAGAGGTCATGTTTTGATACATAGGAAAAAGGTTTCCATAATACTTTAGTGCGTGTTATACTCTAAAAAACAGAGTATCATTAGTTATTGCACAAGGAAAAACAGAAGTGGTTCAGTACTTTACCTCTCCTCAAACATTAACCCTATGTTCCGATTGAGAGAACAATAGGGGAGAAAAAAATACCAAGAGGAAAAACTCCCAAAAATAATAAACTTTTTTGCTATTTATGGAAGTTTTCCTTCATAGCATTCCCTCTCCCCTATTTTCCTCTCACTTTTCTCTCTGTTCAAACATAGCCTAAAGGGCTATTTGGTATGATGGGAGGGGAGGAAAACATTTTCTGAGTTGAATTTAGAAAAAATTATAGAAGTGCAGTCAAAAGTTTTAAATTAATTTTTATTACTCTTTTATCTTACACCTTCTTTTTATTAAAATTTCATCTCCATTTCTCCAATTTTTTTTTTTTTTAAATTCAACTCATAATACTTTTCCCTCCCTTCTCTTTCAAATCCCTCATACCAATGAGCGCTAGAATTTACAATTAGTTCTACTTCTCTCCATTGGTATTTTGGTTGATGAAAGTCTTAGTTGAATATAGGATTGAAAAGCTTCAATGTGCTCTATATTGCTTCAATGTTTTACTGAAATAACTTCACCTTCAAATATTCATGCAGGAAAATAAATTTTTGAAGTTTCTGAGTTTCATGTGGAACCCTCTATCATGGGTTATGGAAGCAGCTGCTATAATGGCAATTGCTCTTGCTAATGGTGGAGTGAGTAAACAACATAATTCATGTTCTGCAATCTTTTCTAATCTCTCTCTCTCTCTCTTTTTTGTGAAACTGTTTCCTTATATACTTTAACATTCCTCATTTTTTTATTTGGGAGATATATTTCAGGGTGAGGGTCCTGATTGGCAAGACTTTGTAGGGATTATATGCCTACTTCTCATCAACTCCACCATTAGTTTTATTGAAGAGAATAATGCTGGAAATGCAGCAGCTGCACTAATGGCTCATTTGGCTCCAAAAACGAAGGTTTCTTTCTTCACAGTGAACAAAACTTGTTGAATGAGTTAAAAAGTTTCTAAAAAATTATGCAGAACTTCAAGAAGTTCCTTGTTCATGCAGTTTCAAATTAATTCAAGTTTTAAAGCCATGCTTATTGATATTTGAGAGTTATAATTGAACTGGAAGTCTTTAATTCAGTGTAGTATTTTTCACCATGCTATAATATGTTGTACTTGACATAATTAAGGCTATACTTAACATGATTTACAAAAGGCACTGGTGTTCTCTAACATCCAAAATATACAGGTTCTGAGAGATGGTCAGTGGCAAGAGCAAGATGCATCTGTTTTAGTACCTGGAGATATAGTCAGCGTAAAGCTGGGAGATATCATTCCGGCCGATGCTCGCCTTCTCGAAGGAGACCCTCTGAAAATTGACCAGGCAAGTGTCTGTTAAACTAAGAACTAAATCTTTTTGATGCTTTGCTTCACTGATTTCCCATGATAACTTTTGAATGGTCAAGATAGAGTCAAGAGTTATCTTGGTTTTTTTGACTTAAGATAGTTCTCTACAGTCAGCTCTTACAGGAGAATCCTTGCCGGTAACCAAGAAGACAGGAGATGAAGTCTTTTCTGGCTCAACATGTAAGCAGGGAGAGATTGAAGCTGTAGTCATTGCAACAGGAGTCAACACCTTTTTTGGAAAGGCAGCACACTTAGTTGATAGTACTATAGTTGTTGGTCATTTTCAAAAGGTGACTTCTAAAAGAATCCTTTAGCATATTTATCTTAAAACCCTCACTTGATAAAGAATATTGTTCCTAGTGTTGCAGAGTCTGACTAATTTTACCAATGGTTCTACTTGTAGAATACATAATAGATTTTCCTAAATTAGGTTTGTCTTTCTATCAAAGTAGCTTAAACTAATTTCAGAGGATTCGTTTCAAGGCTATATACCTTTAATTATATGCTATTTAGTATAATAATAATATTCAATGATGGTTTAATCGTTTAACTCGGTGTTATTGGCTACTTGTCTGCAGGTCCTAACCGCAATTGGGAACTTCTGCATTTGCTCTATAGCAGTAGGGATGATTATTGAAATAATAGTAATGTATCCTATAGAGAAACGTTCATATAGGGATGGAATCAACAACCTTCTTGTTCTCTTAATTGGAGGAATTCCCATAGCCATGCCAACTGTGCTATCTGTGACGCTTGCCATTGGCTCTCATCGACTTTCACAGCAGGTGCGACTTTCAAAGATATTAACCACTAATCAGTCATATACACTCATATTTGAGGCCAAGTTCAATTCTCCCGTTTTATGATTTTCACCAAGACAATTGAATTTGAAGAAGCTAATATTTTTTGTCCTCATGATTGAAGACCACACCAGAAATCATGTGCTGTGTTTAAAATTTAATGCACAAAAGCGTATCTGTTTGCTGACAATGTTTTTCATTATTAAGGGAGTCATCACAAAGAGAATGACAGCAATTGAAGAAATGGCAGGCATGGACGTACTATGCAGTGATAAGACTGGAACTCTTACCTTGAATCGTCTTTCTGTTGACCGAAACCTTGTAGAGGTACATAAAACTGTCTAATAGAAGCAGCAGATTTTGTATTATGCAAATAAGTCTTCAGGCTCAGGACTTTTTAGCATTAGGAGTACAGATGATGATGGATTGCTTCTCTAGCACCCTATATGGTTTCTGATTTTTGCCTCTATTCCTTATAGAATTTCACTTGTCTAATATTAAATAGGTCTTTAACAACGATATGGACAAAGATATGGTTGTCCTGCTAGCAGCTAGGGCGGCTAGGATGGAAAATCAGGATGCCATTGATGCTGCCATCGTTAACATGCTAGCTGATCCAAGGGAGGTATAGATACTCATGTTACTTTGATGATGAAAGTTTTTGAACCCTACTTTTTGGCATGGAATAGTACTAAGAGAATAGAAGTCTCTACTTTTTTTACACAGGCACGTGCAAACATCACTGAAGTTCATTTTCTACCTTTCAATCCTGTGGACAAACGTACTGCTATTACATATTATGATTCTGAAGGCAATTGGTATAGGGCTAGCAAAGGAGCTCCTGAACAGGTATGAAAAGATGCTGACTGTATAAATACACTTATTTCCACAATGCCAGAAAAGCAGTACCTAGGAACCTTGGCTTTTGCATCATACCTTCACTCTCTATATTGTTTCTTGAATATCAGATTCTAAATATGTGCAAAGAGAGAGATGTGATTGCCGGAAAAGTTCATGCCATCATTGACAAATATGCTGAAAGAGGCTTGCGATCTCTTGCAGTTGCTTTGCAGGTTCAGCATCTTACCTATTCTCCTCTTTCTTTTCCTATCGACTGAATGCTTCAACTTGTTCTTAATAGAGAGAAATTCTGCAATCCCACATCACAGTCATATGATTTAAGCCATTTCTTAATATGAATATGTTTTCATATTGAGCAAAATTATATGATGACCTTTTCAGGAAGTTCCTGAAAAGTCCAGGGAGAGTCCCGGAGGTCCTTGGACTTTTTGTGGGCTGTTGCCCTTGTTTGATCCTCCAAGACATGATAGTGCTGAGACAATACGTAGAGCACTTAACCTCGGAGTCAATGTTAAGATGATTACAGGTAAATATGAAGGTCTAATAACATAACAAGAGATGTGCGCGCGCGCGCAGTGTTTCTAGTTCTATAAAAGCTACTACATTTCTCTCCCTACAAGGTAGCATGTTGAATCTTCTGTTTTGTTGCTTATCATAGAAGCAATCAATTTGTTAATAAATTCTGATTTAGGAGTAGTAAAAGGTATCGATTCAGGAACTGTAACATTACTACTGTTGAGAAAACTGATACTTGGCAAAGCATCTTAGAAGGCAGAATAAGTGATCAAGTACATAAGAAAATTTTGTTTGCTTGAAGGACAAGTAAACCAGATTACATGTGTGCATGCAGGGGATCAGCTAGCTATTGCAAAGGAGACAGGCCGAAGACTTGGTATGGGGACAAACATGTATCCTTCTTCGTCATTGTTCGGACGTGACAAGGATGAAAATGAAGCCCTCCCAGTAGACGAGCTCATTGAAAAGGCAGATGGCTTTGCTGGTGTATTTCCTGGTACTTTATCCTAATATTTCACTTTTATCTTTTCTTTCTCCTGCTTTATATCAAAACACTAAACAGATAATTAATTT
This sequence comes from Acacia pycnantha, assembly GCA_025563575.1. Lineage (NCBI taxonomy): Eukaryota > Viridiplantae > Streptophyta > Magnoliopsida > Fabales > Fabaceae > Acacia > Acacia pycnantha. The sequence goes on from JAMWYP010000118.1 coordinate 1,487,730, forward strand.
AATAAGACACCACACACACACAAAAAATGGATAGTTTAAAGAGCTTCTTACAAGAACAATCAAACCCCAGGTTGTAATATCATACAGATCATCCACTGATTCTTATAATCTTGCCATACTCGCAGAACACAAGTATGAAATTGTGAAAATTTTACAAGAAAAGAAGCATGTAGTTGGAATGACTGGAGATGGAGTCAATGATGCACCGGCTTTAAAGAAAGCAGATATTGGGATTGCCGTGTCAGATGCAACTGATGCTGCAAGAGGTGCTGCTGATTTAGTCTTAACTGAGCCCGGCTTAAGTGTTATTGTCAGTGCCGTGTTAACTAGCCGAGCTATATTTCAGAGAATGAAAAATTATACAGTTAAGAGTGCAATCTTACTCTTCTGCTTTATATCATCATGGATCAATTGTACCACACTACTTCTATATGTTACATAACATTAAGCTGGAAAGCATGCATCCTATGAGTAGTCAAACATAAATCCACCACCATCTGAATCTATATTTTTCTGAGCAACAGTTATTAATTGTTTGAACTTTACGTTGGGCGCTTGCTTTTGTTCTGATTTGATGTAATACTGATAGATCACTTAAATGCAGATATATGCAGTCTCCATAACCATTCGTATAGTGGTAAGATAAGTTTCATTGTCCCTATATTAATGTCATTTTCCTTGGACCTCTATTCAACGTGGGTTTGTTTGGAAATTCATATACTGTGCTTCTTGCAGCTTGGTTTTATGCTTCTGGCATTGATTTGGGAGTATGATTTTCCACCATTCATGGTCCTGATCATCGCCATACTGAATGATGGTAAGGGGTTATAACATATACGCTGCAATATTTTCCCTCTTTTTCTCCCTTTCAAGCAGAAATAAAATAACCATATAGAAACTAAAAATGACAAACCAGATTTTCCTTGGTTTCATAGCATTTTCATTATACAATATCTCATCATGAGTAGAATTTTTACTTTCAAGTATCAACAATTCAAATTTTTTACTAATGTTACCGCTAAGTTGTTTTATACCATCTTTATGTTTAGTATTGTTAAAATTGAAATGTCTGTTCATCCATTCTTTCCTTCTGCATTTAAGTTGTGCTCTTCATTGATGAAAAATGCAGCAGTGTTTCATAAAATCCGTTTTCTATGATCCCAACTTTAAACAATTGGAACAATGAAATCAGAGATATTTAACTTTATTTTTCTCCAAAAATCAGAGAGAAACATAATAACTAAACAAATGGAACAATGAAATCATTCATATGTAAGGTTTACTCAAACAAGTGTCTGCATTTAGGGACAATTATGACCATATCAAAAGATCGCGTGAAGCCATCACCGACTCCAGACAGTTGGAAGCTGCAAGAGATATTTGCAACTGGAATAGTAATTGGCACTTACCTTGCTTTGGTTACTGTTCTGTTCTACTGGGCAGTAGTGGACACCACTTTTTTTGAGGTAATACTTTTATGTTTCTTTTCTTTGTTAGCCATCATTGCTCTGCTATCATGCCAAACCAAAAGATTCTTAGTTTAAAAGCCAAGTGATTTTCTTTCCCTCCTGCAGACACACTTCCATGTAGCCTCCTTATCCAGTGACAGTGAGAAAGTTTCATCCGCCGTATATCTTCAAGTCAGTATCATCAGCCAGGCTTTGATCTTTGTAACACGAAGTCAAGGATGGTCATATCTAGAGAGACCTGGAGCTCTCTTGATGTGCGCCTTTGTTGTAGCTCAACTGGTAATTTCAGCCACTCCAAGGAATTTGAAAGTGTTGGTTTTCCAGTAATGCATAGGGGCTAACCTTCAATATTGGATCTGCAGATAATTTGATTAGAAAATGAAGAAAAACTCTAGTTTATGAATAATGAGTTTCATTTTCATATTAATCAGGTGGCCACCTTGATAGCTGTGTATGCAGATATCAGTTTTGCTAAAATTACAGGCATTGGATGGGGATGGGCTGGTATCATATGGTTATACAGCTTGATCTTCTATATACCTTTGGACATTATCAAGTTCATAATTCGCTATATTTTGAGTGGCGAAGCCTGGAATTTGGTATTTGACAGGAAGGTTAGTGGATAGTAGGAATGTACTATCGATCTTAAATATAAATATAAGATTCAATTGACCATATCTATAGTTTTTTCTCCAGATTTATAAACTAATATATAATATAATGATATACAATATATATTATGATTAGATATTATATTTAACTTCCTTAACTTTTCTGAAAAAGTCAACTGGATCTTATAATTAACACATAAGAGTATCTTTTTGTTTGAACCAGCTATTAGTTTCAGTGGACTAAAGAAACCCTAATTTTGTGCATATAAACAGACTGCTTTTAGTTCTAAGAAAGACTATGGGAAAGAAGATAGGAGAACACAGTGGATTGTTTCTCAGAGAAGCTTACAAGGATTTCCGGGCGGCACAGACTTAGAGGTGAAGAATGGACTCGGAAGGCGATCTTCTTCTTTGATTGCTGAACAAGCCAGACGACGCGCTGAAATCGCTAGGTACTTCCTTTTCTCCTCAATTTCCTCACCAAATTGCTAAATTATATAAAACCTCTGAATTTTAGAGCAGTTGCATATATTTGTTAAAATTTAACCTTCTTAACTTTTCATTTTTTTTTTTTATTTTAGACCCCCTACCATTAACTCACCATTATCATTTTAATTTAGCACTCCAACATTTTCCAATCTGGTTCTAACAGAGAAACATATAAACTTTTATATTAATGAATAATGCAAATTCTGAATTAAAGATGGTATGAAACTGGGCAGGCTGGGAGAATTACACACTTTGAGAGGACATGTAGATTCTGTTTTGAGACTGAAGAACTTGGACCGGAGTGTTCTTCAATCATCACACACAGTGTGAAAGCCCATCACAGTGACTCCAAAGCTTATTTTGGAACCAAAATTTTCAGCTTTGTGTGATGCGTCTTGGTGTTTTGTTATGCCAAAGCAAAAAAGAGATTTGATTTCACAGTTGTGTAGACATCGAAGACCACAAAGAGATCTTCTTCCTCTTCGTAGAGACAAACTTGTAATCTACTTTGTTCGCCATTGAAGATTTATAAGATTCCTGTAATTTTCAGGACCATAATGTAGTCAAATAATAAGTCATCTCTGACCAGAGTGAGCCTTTTTTTTTTTTTTTTTGGTTTCATGGCATAATAATTAAGTAGATATGATTAGAGGATTGTTAAACTCTGTCACTCTGCTTCTACTGACTGATAAGTTCATTAAGGCTCCGTTTGGTTTGAAGGGAGGGGAGCTCCCCTCCCTAGGGTAAAAAGTCTAATATGACCTTGATTTGCATCATTTTCCGTATAAATATCTCACATCAAGGTCATATGTGTCTTTTCATACTAGGGAGAGGAGCTCCCCTCCCTCCCCTTCCTTCAAACCAAACGGAGCCTAATGGAAATTCCAGTTAGTTTTTTCTTAATTTTTTTAGCCAAAATGTTATGCTTTGTACTATGGTGAGTAAGATAATGGATGAATTAGTACTTGTTTATCTCCACTTGAAAAAACACTTTTATGCTTTACAAAATAAAAAACCCAAATACACTTAATCACTTAAAATAAATTAAATCAACCTTTTTATTTTATTTAGTTAATTTTCAGTGATTTTTTGCAGCAAGAAATAAATATGTGAGAGTAGTTTTCTCTAATAAAATATAAAATTGATTATTTTATATTGTAATCTATAAACATAGATATAAGGAAGAATTGTAGTATAGTCTCAATGAATAAAAAAAGTCTCAATATATAATTTACTATCTAAAAGCTCTTAAGAGACCTCAATGATATAAATTTGAATTCTGAAATCACTTACTTGCCCCCATTGACAAGTCATATTGGTCATAGTGTTATTACTGACAAATGTATCGCAGATATTGACAAATTATAGTGTTACCGTTGACAAGTGTAAGTGTTATATTAACAAGTCATAGAATTACTGTTGACAAGTTTATGTGTTACATTGATAATGGAGGCAAACATGTAATTTCATAATTTGAATCTATATCACTGAGGTTCGGAGTTTTTAGATAGTTAATCATGTACTGGGACCTTTTTTATATTCTTTCAATTGCTTGTGACCATATTGCGATATTCCATTTGGGTTATTTTGCAGTTTTTATCTTAATGAAGATGAGTATGTAAACACTAAAATGATCAACACTTCCTTTAAAAGAACAATTTGATAAGTGGGCTTTATTGTAACTAAAGTTTAAAAAATGAGTGACATTATATAACTTTAGAACTTTACTTTTTTTTTTATCATATATGATATTATATATTAATTTCATGGTTTAAAAAAAATATGTAATGAAAGAGATACCAGTAACTTCAATTATTAGTCTTTTTTTTCGGTTGCCCATCCGATATCCAGAGCTTCGCCCTGACTAATTCCAAATCCGACCCGGGTCGTGAACTTGGCTATGGTGAGTGAGTCTCCCAACGAGGTTTTTCTGCATTCACAAGGCTCGAACTTCAATTATTAGTCTCTTAATCCATAAACAAACCTACCAAAACTGTCAACTGCCCAAGTTCGAGCACAAATATGTGAATGATGGGCTTAAGTGGGCGGTTCATTCTAATTGAAAGTTGTCAATGATTATATATGAATGATTAAAAAATGATTTACCTATAATATAAAAGTTGAGTGAAAAGTAAAAGGACACAAAGCCAGGAAAAATTATATCCTCCTCCAATTCTTATTATAGGATCTAAATGAGGAATTAATATTGATCTATTTTTTTTTTTTATATTTGTTGACATTTTCTTAGTTTACCCTTACTAATGCTCTCTTAATAATAAAGAGTTTGCATTTGGTGCTCGTTACAATTATGAGCATATAATTTGTCATCACTGTGATAAGATATTAATCGTTTGAATGTAAAATGAACGGTCAAAATTTAAAATTTAAAATTTTGACTTTTAAGTGATATATTTATTTTTTATAAAAATGATTGTTATTAGATTATATTTATCTTTAATTGTACATATATCATAAAAATTATTTAAAATATAAAAATTAAATTAAATTTGGACCGTCCAAAATCAGTTTATCAGTATAGATGGGTAATGGGCACATATATACTCATCAAAGTTATGAGCAGGAAATGCACTCTCTAAAATTAAATAAGAGAGACGGAGGTAATTAATGAAGATGATTAAAATATTTTAAAAAATACATGTCATATTAATTAATTTTGTTATTTTAATCGAAGTAGGTAAATATCTCTTACTTTAACAATAGTAAAATGGATTATCACTCTCATTTGGCAATGTGAAGATTTCTACTGAAAGAATTTCTCTCATTTGAGTTTGAATCAATTAAAATCTAAATTATTTCAAGTTTAATATGATTTTGGACAGAAAATATATTTAAAAAAAAAAAAAAGTAGAGAGATAGATATGAATATAATTAAAAAATAACTGAAAAAAGACAAAAGCAAGGCGACCGACACTGCAAAAGGCATATTTTGGGAAGGTAAGTGGGATGTGGAGGTTGGTGATGTGGCTCCCATAATCTTTTATATAATATCGCCATTATTATTAATATTCATAATCTATAATAATATAACCCTCATGAGTTTATTTATTATTATTATTATTCCCCATTCTTGAAAAAGATTACAAAAGTTTTTGCATTCATTGCACCCTTCAATGTGTTTGATTTTTTTATTGCCCTCTTATCACTTTATATAAATACTACTCCATTATGACATTCTTGTGCTCTCAATCCATCTTTCAGGCCAACAACATTAGAATTTGACAGGATATTTCCTTATTATATGTGTTCTCAAAGACATTCTTCCTATTTTCTGTAATATTTTCTATATTATTCTGTATTTATTTATCTTATTAATTTCATTTTGTCTTTTTCTCAAGAATACTATTATAGTATTTGGCATGACACTCGTTCTTTTAAACTTTTTTTTTTTTTTAATTTTGAAAAATAAGGTTAGGTCACTAACTGTATAAACACACATACATATAAAAGAGCTTTCAATCATAAAAATCTTTTAATATCTTGTCAATCTTCAATAATGATGAATAAAGTTGATCTTGTCAATGGTTGTTCTAATAATAATTAATAAGGGAAAATCACACTTAGGTTTAAGGACCAAAATAATAATAATAATAATAATAATAAAGTCTTATTGAAGACTCTCCTATCAAAAAAGTCTTTTAGGACCTCAGGGATATAAATTCTGAATGTAAAATTAGCTTCTTGCCTTTATTAATTGATATTTAGATATTATATTATATTAAGTTATATGACTAAGTTATGGTACTTGTCAACCGCCAGTCTAGAATTTGTCAATATAGACATATTCACTTGTTTTAGTTAACATAAACGAGTTTGTTAATAGTCACTCTACGACTTGTCGATATAGTCACATCCAACGGGAGATGTTTTAAATTGCATTGGAAAATGACAATAATAGTTAACATAAATGGACTTATCAATGACCATTATTTGACTTGTCATTATAGGCATATAAACTTGTCAAAATAGGTACATACACTTGCTAATGTATAACTTGTCATTATAGGCACATAAAATTGCCAAAATAAGCACATAAACGTTCAAAATAGGCATATACTGCCAAAGTATAACTTGTCAAAATAAGCACATATATTTGTCAATGTATAACTTGTCAAAATAGGCGCATAAACTTGTCAAAATAAACACATACATTTTTCAATATATAACTTGTCAAAATAAGCACATATACTTGCTAATGTATGACTTGTCATCATATGTACACATAAACTTGTCAAAATATACGCATAAATTTGTCAAAATATGTGCATAAACTTACCAATGTATAATTTGTCAAAATACACACACTGACCTATTGTCAAAACCTTTTTTTCCAACCATAGTTCACACAATGATGAACATGTCAATATGTGTATTTTGACAAGTAATACATTGGCAAATGTATGTGTCTATTTTGACAAGTTTATGTGCATATAATAACAAGTTATACATTGGTGAGTGTATGTTCCTATTTTAACAAGTTTATGTGCTTATTTTGATAAGTTATACATTGGTAAGTATATGTACATATTTTAACAAGTTTATGTGTTTATCATGACAATTATACATTGGCAAATGTATGCGTCTATTTTGACAAGTTTAGATGCCTATAATGACAAGTCAAAGAGTGGCTATTAATAAGGCTCATCTATGCTAACTATTGTCATTTTCCAGTACAATTTAAAATAGTTCTTGTTGACAAGTGGACATGACTATGTTGACAAGTTATAAAATGACTATTGACAAACTCATTTATATTAACTAAAACAATTCTTGTTGACAAGTGAATATGGCTGTATTGACAAGTACTGTAACATAGTCATATAACTTCATATTATATAATAACCAAATATCAATTATTAAGGGTAACAAAATAATTTCATATTCAGAATTTGTGTCACTAAGGTGAGGTCTTTAGAGACTTTTTTTTATAGATAAATCTACCATGAGATTTTTTTTAATCATCCTTAGTACCTAATTGTGATTTTTCCTAATAATAATATCTATCATACTTACTTAGATGAGATACCGAGTTTAAGTCTAAGTTTAATAAACTTGTGCGCGTGCATGCATGTAAATTGTGTAAAAGATAGTGGCTTCTCTTAAATTGAACTTGCATACGGAAAACAATAGAAATTTCTTCATCATTTTGTTTCATTTTCATGCTGTTATGAAGATTTAAATAATCTAGAAAGAATTTAGGCCAAAAAACAAAAGTAGCCAGTAGTTAGAAGGTATACCATTTGAAAGTTTGTTTTTGTCAGCCTATCCGTAACAATTACCTGCCCCAGTCATGTTTTTCTTTAAAGGAACAAGTAAGCAATAAATGACTATACTTCCCTTTTTTGCTTTGCCAAAAAAAAAAAAAAAAGAGCTCGTTTGACCAGGAAGAGAACCACGAATATGGCTATGCATGACAACTGTGTGAAACATTATATGCTCCCTCCTCAATTTTTTTTTTTTGCACACCGAAGAACGAGCATATAAACCCGTGGATATAATGGAAAATAATAAGAATAAATAAATAAATGAAATGAAATATACTATGAGATAAAACTCACATGTCTGTCATTGATGCCCGTGAAAGCTACAGAGGGAAGAAAGTCCAAAACATAAATGATAACGAGGGAACGGATGCAGGGGCCACACCTACCAGCGCCTATAATAATATTTGTCCCATAATTATTAGAAAATAAATGTATATGTATAGTATATAGTATATACTGATACTGTGGCAGTAAAGTTAAGTAAAAGTGTAAAACTTGTGTGGCTTTGGATTCTTCTGGCAATTCGTGCTCTCCAGCTTTTCATGGCCATGGTTATATGTCTAACCATAAACCCATAAGCTCATTCAGTGGGAAAGATTTTAGAATTGGCTAAAAGGGGTTAATGCCCTTCCCTTTTGGCTTTCTGGGTTAGAAAGTTTTGTGGGTACAGACTGATTCAGAGAGAGAGAGAGAGATGTTGGAGGATAGAAAGCTGGTAGTGTTGTTCATCGGCTTCAGTATTCTGGGTTTAATCCCCATTGTCATCAATGGCGAAACGGATCCAAATGATGGTTAGTATCTTCATTGCCTTTACTCGCTTGTTCGCTCTTTTTCATGAGTTTCTTGAGTTCTTTGTACTTCGATGTATCATTGTGGTAAAATTTGTCACTGATGATTCTTCTTTAACTCTTCCATTTTGCCTAACTTTTCTTGGTTTTCATGAGCTTCGGTTTTTGAATCAGTGACTACTGATTCTAGCTGATCTCTTTGACTGTCACACATTAATTTCCATCCTCATACTGATTTTTGGCTTTCAAAGCGTTCGGTAGCCTCTTGCTTTCCATGCAAATGATTTCAGCAAATAGAGGAATTTTCTTATGTTTAAATTGTATACTCTGCGTGTTATATCATAATGTTAAGTCTCGTTTCTTTGGATTCTTGGGTAACATCCCTTTAAGTGGAAAAACTTATTCCGTGCATAACTGAGTCTATATCTAAGTTTTTGGTAACGTAATTTCCTACTTAAGTGTGCTTACTTTTCTGTGCCTATTCAATGAAGTTAAGCTGTAGTTGTCACGCTGTGGGCCTGTAAATGTTGTACTAATCCGTAAATGAAACACAAGTATTAATATTTTGCTGGATGATGTTACCATATTAGGTTTATTTTGTTCAAGAGTGAAGTAGACAGTGGGACAAATAAGCACCGACTTTTGGAATCTTTCTGTTATACATGTTTTAGGTTTGCTAACTAGCTGTATCTGAATGTTTGATGTAGCTGCTGCTCTAAAGGTATTATTTAGCAGCATGAATTCACCATCCCAGCTAGGTTGGCCTGCAAATGGTGATGATCCATGTGTGCAGCACTGGAAGGGCATTACCTGCTCGGGCAACCGAGTCACAGAGATGTAAAGTTTCACTCTCTCATTACCTTCATATCACATGAAAACTTTTCGTTGGCACCGATTTTTGATGATTAGTCTTTTATTACTTCTATCAGCAAGTTACCTGGCCTTGGACTAACTGGAACGCTGGGCTACCAGTTACAAACCTTGACATCTGTGACCAACCTGTAAGAACAATGGTCTCATGTATCTAATGTTCAATTTTTGATGCGATGTTTTGCTTCTTGTGACCATCTAAATTTTGCAGAGACATGAGTAACAACAATCTTGGAGGCTCTATACCATATCAACTTCCTCCAAACATGCAGCGATTGTATGTTTTTGTATGCAAGTGGTTACTGCTGTCGTTCATTTGGATTATGTTAATGTGATTTTAACATCTTTTTTTTTTTTTTTCACATCCAGAAACCTTGCTAACAACAACTTCACTGGGGAAGTAGTTTATTCTATTTCTAATATGACTGCTCTTACATACCTGTGAGTGTTTCTTTTTCTCAATTTCTCATGATTATTCCTTATTGATCCCTTTTGCCAGCAACTGATTTTTTTGTGTGGAAAATGTAGAAATCTTGGTCACAATCAACTCCAGGGCGCACTGAGTGTCAATTTTGAAAAGCTTTCTTCACTCTCCACATTGTGAGATTTCTTCCTGCCCTTCAACTCTGTATAAGTTGTCTAGGTGGTTGCTACTTTTGTGTTACATATAAGATATTGATCCTTTTTATTTCAATATAATTTTGGGGCTGTATGATGTGAACATTACGCATTTGCACCTTCAATATAATGATGAATTTCTCTTGAATGCTTGAGACATTTTTTATTTTCTTTGAAAGATAATAAAAAAATGTCTCAAGCAGGGATCTCAATTTTGGTTGAATTCATGGTTTTGGTATTCTCTCATTTCTCAATCAAGGTTGTTGGTTGAGTAATAAATGTAAAGACTCTTAAGTTTTGGTGACATTTGAGGAACAAGTGTGTAGTGACAATAAATTCTCTTTGGGCAGGGATCTCTCTTTCAATTCTCTGTCAGGTGACCTTCCTCAGAGTTTCACCTCACTTACAAGCATCACCACCATGTAAATGTCTAAAATTGTTTATGTTTGACATTGATAATTTACATGGTGTTCATAGCGTTTCGGACTGTCCTGTCCTCTTTTGAACAGGTATTTGCAAAACAACCAGTTTACTGGCACCATTGATGTCCTTGCTGGTCTTCCTCTTGCAACTCTGTATGTATCTTTTGTTTCAGACAACATAAATGGAACGTCCCTTCCTGATCTAATTGAAATGCCTTAAAACTGATACACTTACTTTCTTATATGCTCTCAGGAATGTGCAAAACAATCATTTTACAGGTTGGATACCAGAACAGTTGAAAAACATAAACCTACAGTAAGCATGGCTATTATCTGAGATTTTGTAAATAAAAATGTTTCTTCTGTCATAATTTTTTGCAGTATTTTATAATTGATTAAACTCAATGACAGGAAGGATGGTAATGCATGGAGCTCAGGCTCTGCACCCCCACCTCCACCCGGGACACCTCCTGCAACTAGAAGTACCCGAACTCACAAAACTAGTGGTGGCAGTGGAAGAAATGCCCCATCAGATGCTGGTGCCATTGACAATGATAAAAAATCTAGTATAGGAGTTGGTGGCATTGCAGGAATAGTGATCTCCATCTTAATTGTTGGAGCAATCGTAGCATTCTTTCTGATGAAAAGGAGATCCAGGAAGCCATCTTCAGATATAGAAAATGTTGACAATCAGCCCTTTGCTCCTCTTGCATCAAATGAAGTGCATGGTAATGCTTTATTGACCTGCATTTTGAATGTTGTTAACAATCAATCTCATTCTTATCAGTATTACTGGTTGTCGTTATTTATATGCTTCTTTAATGATCATATTCCTTGATCTTTTGTTACTATTATACCCTCCATGGGATAGTTGTAATTGCAAAAATCGGTTGCTCCATTCTCCTCATATTCAATTTTGCTCTTGGCAGATGAGTTTTGCTATTCTGTCTGTCATTTTGGTGCACGATTTGTTCTGTAATAGGAGATAATAACAATTACCTCAACACTTTTTCAAGGGGAGGCTATGTGCTTGACGGCCCTGCAGACATTCATATAGCAATTAAACTGGAGGAAATTGTTCTATTTTTTTTCTCCCTTCTAATTAGTCTTGTTCAGTTTTCATCATGTTTAGAATGACTTGCCCATATTTGGCTCATGACTAATCTGGTTTTCCCCAAATTCGGCTTGCAGTTTAACATTGATAATTTAGTTATGGTGATTTGGTTACTTGGTTATTAGAAATTGATATATCTTTTGTATTGCAGAAATGAAGGCAGTGCAAACATCCTCTGTACCTGACACAAAGACTTTTGTTCCTTCCGCCTCATTCAATCTCAAACCTCCACCTATTGATTCTTCCGCCTCATTCAATCTCAAACCTCCACCTATTGATTCTTCCGCTTCATTCAATCTCAAACCTCCACCTATTGATCGTCACAAATCATTTGATGAAGATGAATTTTCAAAGAAGCCCGATATTGTTAAGAAAACTGTAACAGCTCCTGCAAATGTAACATTATATTCTATAGCAGATCTACAGATTGCTACTGGCAGCTTCAGTGTGGATCACCTTCTTGGTGAGGGATCTTTTGGACGCGTTTACCGTGCTCAATTTGATGATGGAGAGGTATTTCTCACCTGTTATTCTCTTGCAATTCCGTTTTAAATTTCAGTACCTAAGATATGGTATTCTTACTCTACATTACAGTGCCATGCTAGGTCAGTCATATTTGCAGCTGTAATAAGTAAGTGATTAATGAATTTAATTATTTTTCTTTCATTTTTGGGTTTGATGTAGGTTCTTGCCGTGAAGAAGATAGATTCATCTGTCCTTCCTAATGATATGTCTGAAGATTTTATTGAAGTCGTTTCAAACATCTCCCAGTTGCACCATCCCAATGTAACAGAGCTCATTGGTTATTGTTCGGAGCACGGACAACACCTTCTGGTCTATGAATTTCATAAGAATGGATCATTGCATGACTTCCTTCACTTGCCAGACGAACATAGCAAACCATTGATATGGAATTCCCGTGTCAAGATTGCTTTGGGAACTGCACGTGCTTTAGAGTAAGTTGTTACTTGATGATGGGATGTGGGATTAGAAGGTCCTGCTACCACATTTCTGAGAAAATTTTGCATCATTACATGATATTTCTTACCCTTAACTTCTTAATCCCTTTCTCTCCTATTTCTCTATCTGCTGCATATAATATGCCTATCTTCCGGCTTAATTTGCGTGATACAATTTGCGTGTTAACATGTATCACTGACTGGTTTCCTGGCACGTTTATGTTGTAAACTGTCTTCCTTTAAATCCCTCTTTGTATAATTTTCCTAGCTTACTTGCTGACCCATATAGTTATTTGGTTTGATTCAATATTTCTCTGGGCCATGTTATATATTGCCTTTTAAATCACTATTCGCCGTGATCAAAATGCTTACCATGAGTCTTGAAACAAACTGACTTTACATGCTAAAAATTTTATTCTAGGTACCTGCATGAAGTTTGTTCACCATCAGTTGTTCATAAAAATATTAAATCAGCCAACATATTACTCGATAGGGAGCTTAATCCTCATATTTCTGACAGTGGTTTGGCAAGCTATATTCCAAATGCCGACCAGGTAACTTTGGGGCTTTATGAACCAAATGAATGGTTTTATTATTAAAGTATGTGAAAAGTTGCTTTCAGCTGTAATAGATCTAGGCTCCGGCTATTTTGCTCCATTCTTCTTCATGTATGTTGCTAAACATGCTGCCGCATTTAAGGAAAAGTCTGCAAATGATTCTAAGCTTCTCATGTGTTGAATGAATAGCCATTTGTATTTGCCATATTCCAATTACTACTTAGACGAGCTCAATGTTATCACAGGATAGGGATCTTCTTGACCATTTAATACAAGTTTCTTCATCTCATGAATGCTACAACTTGATATTTAGAGAGTTAACTTATTTCGTTCGTAATTTTAAGTGTACTAGTTGACCGGGGATCAAATGTATTGATGATAAGCTTTTCTTAAAAAATATCTTTATAAAGTAAACTATGCAAGTACCATGTGATTTACCCAAAAAAGAAATGACAAAAACTTGCATACTGATTGATCCCATTGGATAGATGAGTTATGAATAATGCTCTTGAAAAGTGCTGCTTTTCCTGTGACTCAAGGAATTCAGCCAGAATACTAAAATTTCTGTAAGTTCTGAATGTGTTTCATGTTCAGGTATTAAACCAAAATGCTGGATCGGGTTATGAGGCACCTGAAGTTGGCTTGTCTGGTCAGTATACTCTGAAGAGTGATGTCTACAGCTTTGGAGTTGTCATGTTGGAGCTTCTTAGTGGGCGAAAACCATTTGATAGGTACATAATTGACACACATGCTCGACTAGATTTCCACACGTTATCACATATATTTATTTGATTCATGAAGCAAAATAATTGATGCAACTGTACACCTGTGCATAATTTTATAAGAACTTTAAGTTAGATTTTTTATAGGACTACAGTTCACTTATCGTGAAATTGAGAATGCTTTGCAGGGTTTTTCACTGAACAACTGGAGGATTTGTTTAATAATCACAAAAGAAATGGAATAGAATTTTTTTTTTTCCAATGCTCTTTTAGCCTTTGTTTATTGCTTCAGACTCGATTTATAATGAATTTTGAGGGAAGCCCAGCATTGTTGTCTGACTATTTTAAAAATTATGGAAGAAATACCAGTCCTGTCATTTTTCTGATTTGTTAAAACGTTTCCTAACAGCTCAAGGCCAAGACCTGAGCAGTCTCTAGTTCGGTGGGCAACTCCACAACTTCATGATATTGATGCATTGAGTAAAATGGTTGACCCTGCACTGGAAGGTCTATACCCTGTTAAGTCTCTTTCTCGGTTTGCCGATGTTATCGCTCTTTGCGTTCAGGTCAGTATGATATTGCATCCCACATTTTTCTAGTCTCGGTAAATTTTATTTTTTGAATCTATTTGAATTCATCCAATGAAACTTGAACCTGAGATTGGAGTGGGGTCTTTAGTTCTCAACTCAACCATTAATGCATGTTCCCTTGAGAACAAGAAAGACTTGGATATGTGTTAATGCATTCTGAAGTTTTTGTTTTTTAAAATCCTAATTTTGGACAGCCGGAGCCTGAATTCCGACCACCAATGTCCGAGGTGGTTCAAGCATTGGTCCGACTGGTGCAACGTGCAAACTTGAGCAGGCGAACGACATTTGGATCATCTGACCATGGAGGATCCCAACGAGGAGATAACTCAGAAGCACAAGAAATGTAAATTGGAAAGAATCCCTTGTGTGTTACAATGGCATCATAGGAAAAGTAGTTGGCTCTTTCACTGTCATTTACTTTTAATCCTTAACTGTATTCTCAGCCAAATTGATTCCACTTTGATTAAAACCAGTTAGACAATTACTGCTAGATGTGGATTTAAATCAGAAGCAGTAATGCACTGTGTATTTAAGAGGAGGTTGCAACACAAAATAGTGGCTTTGGCGGTGAGCATGAGGTCCACTTTCTTTCATCATTCTTTGCCCCATTTTTTCTTTTTTTAATATATACCTTATATTTATATACACTGCATGCAGAATATCTCTATATATTTATTGGCAATGGTGCTAGTTCGTAAAGTGTTGACAATTTCAGTTGCACTAGCTACTTGTCCAAAATTGGGATTTAAAAACAAAAACTTCAGTCGCATATGGTACAATGCATCAGAAAGATCATATGCACAAATGAGAACATTGATTGAATCTAAGATAGGAAGCGAGCAAGAAAATGTTGCTTTGTTAGTTTTGCTACCATCACTTAAGTTTGTCTTGCAACGTGTACTTCCTTGGACTTATATGGTTAGGCCGCTTACCACTTCAAACAAACGACAACTTACTATTCTGAGTAGTTGAAGGTTGGAAATAAATATCTTCATAAACAAAAGGATTTCATAATTTCATATGAAGAGATATATTTAGGGAAAATCCATACAGGGGCCCAATTAAGACCCATAATTTCAAAAAAGGCTCCAACAGCTTTCACATACCAAAAAGGACCCTAGGGCATTTTCTAGGATTTTTCATTAAAACGTTAGTTGTTAATCTGACTGATTTAGTTATTAACCGGGGCTAATATTGTTGTTAATGTGACTGATTTAGTTGTTAAAATATTGTTGTTAATGCGACTGATTTAGTTGTTAACGGGTATTGATTTTGTTGTTAATGTGGCTGTTTTAATTGTTAACGTTTATACCAGAAAAGGTCCTAGGGCCTTTTTTAGTATGTGAAAGTTGTTGGGGTCTTTTTTGAAATTCTGGGCTTAATTGGGCCCCTGTATAGATTTTCCCATATATTTACTAGCTGCATGCAAGAAATTCTTGTAGTACCCAAAATCTGCCAGGTTATTTGTTTTGAGTGAAATGCATCAACCTCCTTGGAAGATACACCCTTCGATGTTCATAAGGAGCTGCTGGGACAAGATGAACTTTTGGTTTGTATTACTTTTAGGGTTTAAACTTCTCATGTTGTATGAGAAGAAGAAGATTCCTACACACATGAAATGATGAGACACACACACACACATATATATATAATTAGCATTATATATATGTGGGTCCCACCATTTCATGTGTGTGTGACATGATAATACACTTCTCCTACAACATGAGAAGTGTTTTTCCCTTACTTTTATGGGGATTTTAGGGGTGGGGTTGTGATGGGCCCAACTATGAAAGCCCAGATGATGATCCATCAGGATTCATGAAGCCCACTTAACACTGCAACTCTAGGATTAATGGGCCTGACAAGGAAAAATACTAGAACCTAAAGGAAAATGTGTTCAACTGGCAAAGGGGTCGGACACTCACAAAAAAGGAGAGGGTTTGATCCTGGAGTTGGTCAAGGCGCTGGGGGAGGCATCCTATGACACAAAGCAATGGTAACCTAGGCTAAGTTGGAAACATGTGTACTCTTAATCCTGAATTCTTTGTGGAGTCATGGAGTGGGTTCCAAGCGCTTTGCCTTCGGACCGTGGATGAGTCCAACCCCTCTCCTTAAATTTAAGTACCAAAACAAAAAATGTAAAGGTGCAAGTTACGAGGAATAAGAGTTTCAGTGCTCATTGCAATGGTGAGTATCAAGTGCTCATCCCCATTGCAAAGTGCAAACCATTGAGGTTTAATTTTACTTTAAAAAATATATAAATAAATTTAAGTCCTAAAATTTAAACCATCCAAGTTAAATAAGTGATATTCTTATGATAAAGTTATGCAATGGTACTTCATCTTGTTATTTCTTCTTTGTAATATCTAAGAGTGAAAAACTTATAATTTGAATGTTATTGCAGTGAAAAACATACACAATTTGAATGGACATGGCATGGAACGTTACCGAATCCATGCTGGTAAGTCAGTTCCAACCGTGAAAGGAGAAGGGTGAATTCTACACCATTAAATCCTTTGGTTCAGCTGCTAGTTGCAGCTGCTTTAGATGCTGGGGATTTATATATATTAAAATTTTGAAGTCACATTAATCCATAATTTGATCGCTCTTGAATTGCTCTTATATTCAAGAGATGTTACAATCGGTATTAGAGTTAGGTTTGTGATATTACAATTGGTATTAATTGTTTTGTAGAATTAAGTATTCTTAGAATTACATATATATATATATATATACATGCATATATATAGAGCATCGATTCTGATATGGTGTTTCCGATGCGAGTTATCGATCGTTACTTTAAATAATATTCGCTTGATTCTTATGCTTAATTCGATATGACGTTTTCGATACGTTCCCGATACGGGTGTCCGATATGTTGGAAAAGAAATTTTTAGAGTATCAGTGCTTCATAGTACACACATATATACACCTACACTAAAATTGTTCATGTTTTGACCCTAATCTTGAAAGTTCTATTGAAAACAAAAAGAAGTAAAACACAATAAATTGAAGGGAACACTCAAATATAGTCCGTGAGCTGTGCTAGTGGTAGCCAGAAGAACTATTCCAATAAAAATGTATTTTCCTAGGCTTGTAAACAATAGTTCTTCCCTGCGTTCATTCTTCCATGAGGTAACTCGAGCTCTGTACAAATAAACTTGTTTGTAACCATTTTGTTTAATTATGTGATTAACAATATAAGAAAGAACAATACTTTTATGTTATGATGGATAAACGTTTTAAAAATTTAGTCTTCGTACAATTATATATATGGTACAAACATGTAATATATAATCAGTAGTTTGTCCAATCACCAACTCACTTTTTTCTCTAACCTTCAACTCCTCCCTCCCCTACCTTTTTTTTTCAAAAAAAAAATTTATGGGACCAATAACAATATAGTTTACACAGATCCCAAATCAATAATATAGAATTATAGAAACCAAGGATATTATCATAAAACTATTCTTTCATTAATGATTTTATTAAAATGGCCCCTAAATAAGAAAAATGGAAAACTTATAAATAGGTATTTTATAAATAAAAATGGAGGGACCATAATTCATTGGGCTTCGGGGTCTGGGACTTTGGTTCTCTCATTTTCTTCTCTCCTAATAATTTTATAAAATATTAACTATGAACTATTATTTTTATTTTTATCTGAAAATAAAAATAAGATACTGAAAAGAAAAAGAAAAAGAAAAAAAAAGGACCGAAACCCATGATTGAGTTACAACTCTAGTCATTATTATAATATAAAATCCATTATAGAAGAAATTTTTGGTCATAAATCCACTTAGATTATTAATGACTGCATCGTAATTCTACCATCATTTAATTCTCATTAAAAAAGAGAAAGAGGAGAGTGAGAATAATTTGTCAAGGTAGAGAATGAGTTTTTTTAATAAAGGTAAACTTCAGACTATATCAGTTTAAGATATTTAGTAACTTAACTATTATTTCTTAGTATGTGATAATTAACTAAAATAGCCCTACAACAAGGTTCAAGAGTGGTAATGTTTATTACTCCTGATAGTGCTTAAGGCAGTAGAAGAAAAGTCTTGATCGAGAGATGTTAAAACAAAGCCAAAATACATAGTCCACGTTCAGCAAGCTGAATTTCATAAACTACCCATGAAAGAACCATATGCGTTCTGAGATAATTTCGAATTTTGAATGGATTTAAAAATTCTAGCCACAAAAATGCTGCTGTTGCTTTTACCAAAGGTAAATCGGGAAAATATAATTTAATTGTAGACCATGTACTTTGGAGTTGCACTGAACTTTTGGTATCCCTTGATCACTTTGTTTACTGCATCAAGGAAATCTTTCTCCGTCACAGTCTTCCTTCTAGCACGAATAGCATACATACCAGCTTCAGTGCATACACTCCTTATATCAGCTCCTGGAGAGGGGAAAAACACTTGAGGAAACTGAAATCTGGAGTAACAGAGTAGTATATACACATACAAAGTGAAACTGGGAAATAATTTCACCCAAAAAGTATAGTGTATACCGGTTGTAATACTAAAGCGACAAATCTGAATAATTTAATGACTGAAAGGTAATGTTTAAAGGAGAGAGATCAGTTTAGAAGGCATTATATTACCAGTGGAATTTGGACAAAGCCGACCTAGAAGTTCAAATCGGATGTCCCTTTCACAGTTCATAGTTCTTGTGTGTATCTTGAATATCTGAGTCCTGCTCTCAAGGTCAGGAGCCCGAATTCAACTTTCCGATCCAACCTTCCAGGACGTAGAAGTGCTGGATCTAGAGTATCCGGCCTAGAATTTATGGGCAAAATCAAACAGGGTAAATGAGAGTAATACTTCCATATGTTTTCAAGGGGCGCATGGGAAGGAAGGAGCAGACTGTAAGGAATGATGCAATATTTCAGAATTAAAAAGGTCAAGAAGACTTTATCATTTTACAGTAAACATGAATCATTAAAAATGAATAAAAAAATAGCCCACGTCAATCTGTACTTGTATGTTTCGTTTGGAAACAAAAAGAAGAAACGGATTTAGCCAAAATGCATGCACTTTATGTTTGCCAATTTTCAATCCAACTAATTTCCTTCCTTCTTTTCATTTCTCAGACAATAGCAAAGAGCTGACTCAACCACAAAAATCAATCAAGAATATTGCCTTCTCATGTTAGTTATTCAGGCGGTTAAAAGTGCAGAGAAGAGCATGAGCTACCAATACCATTTAAGTTTTGATGATATGCAGTCAAGGTATGATTGCAAAGGAAAAGGGTAATGTTTGGCATGTAACTGCAAAAGCTAAAGATGTCTTACAAAATTTCACATTCTGATGAGCGCTAGTTTTTACAGCTACAGACTGTCATATTCTACCACAAGTTTTTAAAGCTAATGACTGTCATATTCTACAAAGACACTCTTGAGTCCAACGTCATTATGGCCATAATGGCTCAATGATAGAGTACTGGATTAGCGAGAAGATGATGGAAGTTGTGGAAAGTTAGAGATTTTAGGAATTAATATTTAATTAATCGAGTCTGTTTTTATTATCTTTTATTATTATTAGGAAATGAGAGGAATATCTTATTAGATATTATCTTTTATTATTATCTTTAGGATTAGAAAATAAGAGGAATATCTTATTAGATATTATCTTTTATTATTATCTTTAGGAATTAGGAAATAAGATGAATATCTTATTAGTTAAGATTTAGTTGTTAGGATTTATGATTGTTAGTTATCTAAATCTTAAATCTAGATATATTTCGTATTTATATTTTGAATAGAGTCTACCCTCTGTAAATCATTATAAATAGGCCTAGTGCCTCATCAATAAAGTGTCGAATATTTCAGAGAGTAAATTGAAACAGGAGATTCTCCTTGGGCTTTAATAGTCCGATGAGGGCTGATTTAGAGAAGAGGTGACATTCTTGCCTACTCTCTATCTCAGAGAGGCTGTTCTTAAAGAGTTAGTGAGATCCTTGCTCCTCTTTAAAAACAGAGTAAATATGTTTTCCTTTTATTTCCCGAGTTCTCTTTACATTCCCATTCACATTTAACCTTCCCATAATCCGTATCCTATCACTCAAAAATACACTTTACACGCATTCAATGTCACCAAAATAAAAGTTTCGCATGATTGCCAAATCAACTGACCTGTTTGTTGCCATCAAAACCTTGATGTTCCCTCGAGCATCGAAACCATCAAGTTGATTCACAATTTCAAGCATTGTTCGCTGAACCTCATTGTCCCCACCAACTCCATCATCAAATCTAGCACCTCCTATTGCATCAATTTCATCAAAAAATACAATACATGCCTTCTTTGAACGGGCCATCTAAAGGAGAAGACACTTGTCAGATCATATCATGTTATAGAAACAGTAATCAGACACTAAAGGAAGGATCTTAGGTATTGACCTGAAATAGTTCACGAACCATTCGAGCGCCCTCACCAACATATTTCTGAACTAGCTCACTTCCAATAACTCTTATAAAACAAGCATCTGTCCTATTGGCCACAGCCCTAGCTAAAAGGGTTTTGCCAGTTCCTGGTGGACCATAACAAAGAACACCTTTTGGAGGATCAATTCCAAGTTTCACGAATTTCTCGGGGTGAAGCATGGGAAGTTCCACAACCTAGATGGGGGAACAGAAAAAAGGAGTAAGTACCATACACAGTTTAACCTCTCCACTGTAAATTCATGTAAAATTAGGGAACCCATTACCACTTACTTCTCTCATCTTTTCTATCTGCTCCTTGCAACCACCAACATCATTATATGTCACATCAGGTTTCTCCTCTACTGTCATCATAGTAACACTTGGATCAATTTTTGGAGGCAAGGGAATTTGAATCTGATATTTGTTTCTATCAACCCTGCAATAAGATCAAAGATTTCAATTTATACAAAATGTAGACAACATATAAAAAAGTGCCATTTCTGTCACTTTCTTTGGAATTTTTCAACATACAGTCATCAATAGGAAACATACCCAACACGCATTCCTTCCTCTATGTCAGTGGGGGAAACTTTGTCTCCCAACCCAACAACAAACTGTCATTCACAAAAGTTTGAATTAGTAAAAGGATCCCAAATTTTTTTTAAAAGCCTCATCAACCTACAAGCATTTACATGGCATAATAAAAAAGTTTATCAGCAACTGATATCTTTACCAACACTAAAAAGGGTTAGGAATTGCTAAAAATATAGTTACCTTTGCAATCTGCTTAACATTGATTACATATTTTGCATCTTCGGAGTTTGGATTAATTATTTTTGTACACCTTGCCACCTGTTAAATAAAACATCAGTTAGCAACCAAAATAAAATGTCTTTTTTAAAATAAAAAAATATTAACAAGATTTATAAATGCACAACCTGAAGAGGCTGCTCCTCCTGCATCATTTGCTTATCAGAAACAATATCCCACTGGCTTGGTGCAGCTAAACCAGTATCAGACTCCTTGATTCCTGTAAATAATTATCAAATGTTAAAATATAACAAAGTCTTCAAGTGCTATCCATGCAATTCGGTTAATCAGTAGTAATAATATCAAAAAAGAAAGGCCTATAAAAGATATCAATAATTCAAATTCAAACTATTGGCCATCACTTGCAGTTGATGACTGATGGCCACAAACTAAGGTTATGAAGAACACATAACTTCAGAAATGGAGAAGTATAAAATTCAGTAACAAGCTAGACCACCACATTATAAAGAATTCTCTGTTCTAGACAAGCATGGCAGTCTAAAAAAACAATAAAGAAATGTAGCAGCAAGCCACATCACCAGTACAACGCCATTCAATCAATGAAGAAAATAATGGTTGTTCTTTAAAGATCAAACATCTTGAGTATAATGCAAATGCACAAAGCCACAAACACTTAAACTAACCAAAAGTAAAAATCAGTGAACACATCTCATATCAATTGTTTACAGTGTTTTACATCTTAACCTAGGTAAACAAAACTTGGAAATGAGATATTTACCACACAAGTCATTGACTTTCTTTGCCATTTCTTTGATCTCCTTTTCCGCCTTTTTTATGCTTGTGGAGTAAGGTCCCAAACCCTGCAAGGAAAAAAAAAAATCCGCTATAAAAAATCCTATATAACTCTATACATTAGGGATGAGATCATGAGAGATAACAAGAAATCAAAGGATATTAAAGGAGATCTTATACAAACAATAAAGTTTCAAAATTTGACATCATATAATTGTAAGGAAGAATTATCGGATAAATAAATGAGATCATCCATGAACCACAGATATTACTTGCTGAATCACTTCAGCAACTCAATTTCAATGATTGGGAATCAGAATGCTTTTCAGGTGGCGGAAAAATTTTATATAAATCAAATTCAACGTTTTATAACTATCCAACCAACAAAATATCCTATTGGCGCTAACACCAATCGGGCAAAACCATCCTTCCTCTCATCTTACAAGCTAGTTTTCCAACTTCCCTCAGTTACAATATGAATTAAGACTTGAAATTTACAGGTCTTAACAGACCCACGATTCAGCTTCCAGCACAAAGAGTAATGAACATAGCATATTTCGCCAAATACTAACTGATTACAGACCCAAATTCACTTTCCATGTAGCCAATTGGCACTAGAGCTGAACAAAATTAGACTACGATTCAGTAGGAACATCACTGAAACAGTTTTCAAACAATATCTAAAACTCATTCAAAAATGCAGATCTTTGCATCTTTTCAGAGTGAGAACAAGATGTGAAATTAGGGTTTCGGTGAAGAACTTACATAGGTTTTGAGTAAGGCGATATCATCCTCGTCGAGGGGGCGAGGATTCTTCTCGTCCTTGATATCGTCTTCGTGGTCGACAGCCATTCAACCTAACTATTCAGATTTCGATTTCTCCCCAGACGAAGGTAGGTAATTTTCTCTGGTTTTCTTGAAAGATAAGCGAATTCCTGAGGATTTACGGGTTTTTATTTTTCTCTCTTCATCTATTTTATAAGAGTGCGGGGAGGAAGAAGAGAACTAGAGAAATGGAGATTCCAAAACAAACAAAAACAAGGAAAGTCGCGGTGTCAAGCAGAAACCAAGGACTTGATCTCACGACACTCCGTCCAGATCAAGCGGTTCAGATTAATTGTTTTTACTTTTTTAAAAAATCATTTTAATATGAACATAAGCTAAAATGAATGAGGATAGGATATTGTCTTCTACTAATTTTATGTCACTACTAAGTCACTACTACCTTTTATTTTCACCGTTAGATCAAAATCTCAATAAGAGAGAAATGATAAAGGTAAATGGGATTCGATCTAACGGTGAAAAAGTGGTAGTAACTTGGTAGTGACATAAAATTGGTAGTGATAATATCTTATCCCAAATGAAAATTAGGGATAATCTTTTAGTTTTAAATTCTATTCAATTCAATTTACAGGACCTGCTAAAATTTATTTATTTATTTTGGGTTAAGCAGCAAATCCGCCTCTGAAGTATACCTCTAAGAGTAATCTTGCCTTGAAAGTTTTTTGAGTTTCAATATTGCCCCAAAAGTCTAAAAATATAACAATGTTACTTATTTTCATTAAAAAGTTAACGGTCAATCTTAATTTTTTTAACGGAAAATGACAATATTGTTACATTTTTAAACTTTCGACAACATTGAACCTAAAAAACTTAGAAAGCAATATTGCTCTTAGGCATATACTTGTGGCAGATTAACCACTTAAGCCATTTCTTTTTAGTTTTTCAAGATATTCTTATCAAACTAGTCTTTCTGTACTGGATTTAACAAGGATTTTATTAGATACTACGAGTACTTTCTTTAATCTTATTTATGAGATACTTAGAGGAGGTGTTTTGTAGTCCTTTTTATAAGGAATCATATTACTTTTATTATATTTTTTCCTTTCACTATTTTTTTTTTTGCCCTTAATATAAGAGCTAAAAATGAGCTTATTTTGGTCCTAAATATTGGACCTTAATCTATTTTATCTCCTAAATTTAGATTGTTTTTTCATAGTGACTACATATATTAATGCACATAATTAAGAAAATATTTTAGAAAAACCAACACTCATTTACTACAAATAATTAACTCAACAAATTTTCTTAATATTGACAAATTAATTACCCAACTCTTATATCAATGATTAAAGGTTCCGCCAAAAAAAAAATGATTGAAGGTATTATTGGTTTAGGAAAATATAAAACTTTTGTTGAGGGTGTATATAATATGGATAAAATAGAAAACTTATTTAGGGCTTAATTGGATTAATGTTAGAAAAACTGACTCTGTAAGTTGATGTGGAAGTTAATTAGTGTAATGTTATTTATACTTACATATACTTTTATTAATAAAAAAAAGTCAATATGATAATAAATATTTGAATAATATCGCAAATCAATTTCAGAAGATATCTGTCCACACACAAAAACAGCAACTTTAAAGTCACATCTCACATCTGATTCAAGTTATTGGCTAAAAAACTATCCCAAACATAATTTGTCAATTGGGTCTTCTTCAACACAAGTTGCCGTTGTGAGCTTCGTAAGGGCAATACAAACAAGCTGTTAATCATGGCTTGAAACTAGTGTTTCGAAAATCCCACCAAATATGTCAAAAACCAGTGAGTTGGTATCAAAACCAGTCAATGATTTTCTTCTTCTTCTAAGTACATGTTTTCTTCTTCATATTTGACACATGCAAATATTCTTACATTTAGTAACTTCGATTCATAAATGAAAGAAGAAATTAATTAGCCAAATTTTTTTAATAAATAGATTGATCAATGAATGTCATAATAAGAGTCATTAAATTCCAAGAGCTTGCATGAACATCTTCAATGATAATGTCTACAACATTTTGCCCAGCAACTAAGAAATACTATAACTTAAAAAGAACCTGAATGTTGCTATCTTTTATCTATCATACACCTCAATCATCTGTAATTCAACCAGTTTCCCAAGTCCTACTGAACCTCAGCCACCTTGTGAAGGTTGAATGCCTATATTACAAAAATTTATGGCTTTATGGGAGGGCATTACAATATAGTCAGTGGAACTCCTGTGGCCCCAAAAGATAAAGAAGAAAAAAGAAATCTGAGAAAAGGATTTGTAGGGAAAAACAAATGAATTCCAGTAGAAATGCCAATGTAATACTGTTGCATTAAATATAGTTGCTAACCAAGCTTCCTGTATTTTATGACATCATTGGTATCCAAGTCATAGGTCTTGCAAATTCTCTTGATGGTAGATTGACCAAGACCATCATCATCAGCTTCATCACAACGGGCTAGATTCTCAAGTTCCTCAGACGGCTTCAATGCCTACTCGGGACATGATAAAGAAATAATAGTCAGATGCAGGAGGGCCAAAACAAGTACAGTCTTAGCACATTAATGAGCAAAGAGAAATTCTTAGGTACCCTAAAGTGCGTGTACATGCAGTGGCTAGGATTAAATCTAAACATTTGATCCAATTGTGGGGGCAAAATCTCGCCATTACATGTAAGTACACTAGAGTCCCCAGGAGTTTCTTAAGCAGAAAGGACATTGCCAGCATTGACCCAAGATTACCAGTGACAAACGGTAAGGGTAGTTAAGCCAGTTTACTGTGAAATTGCCTTCTTGCGCAGAGAGAGTAATTATACAAGTTCTTAGTGAAAGAGGGAGGAGGAGATTTGGGTACGTACAGAAGATTGCATTGACATGGGTTTTAAATCAAACCTTTTCGAAAGCTCATCCTCACATCTATGACATATACAACATCATAAACAGAAATAACGGATATGCCAAAAGCTTGAAATAACATGGGTTCTTACTTTCTAATACAAAGACAACAGAGCATTGACTCATTTAAGAACTTACTAATCCAAAGAAAGAACATGCATGCAGTATAATAAACAGATTTGATTTCAATCCAACGGTAGAATCACTTTCACTGCTCAACGTCCCTACCAAAATCAGAGTAGCATGTAGAAATATTTACCCAATATGGCTCAGGTGAATTATGGCTTTCATTTCTAGAGTCCTTTTGCTCAATTTCCTTCTTATCGATAACAGATGTGATTGAAGAATCTGAGACTAGTCGAAACAGCCTCTCGCTTCCCTATGAAAAATATGAAACAAAATAGAAACTTATGTACAATTCAAGAAAAAGACAAATAATCAAAGTTCCAAACATAATATGAAAAAGATTAAGGACAGCAAAAGATACCATCCTACTGGAAAGTCTCCATCCATAATGGATGGCAGAAAAATAGAAAGCCAATGGAACCCTACTCCCAATCAAATCAAATCATGGCCAAAAATAATCATGTGATTCAGTGCTAGTTCATGTATTGAACAAGGGACTATCTATATGCACCAACTAGAAATATTAATTATACAAATTTCATTGTGTCCAAATGGTTTTATTAAAAGGCATCCAAAGCAGTGGCTACCAACCTATGACAGTTTGAGAGTTTGACAACAAAAACGCAACACCACATAAGTAGTGATGTCCTTGATTGTGACCATCATTTTGAAATAACATGAGTGGTAGTAAAGGGGAAAAGAAAAAACTAATATACAAACTTTGCATTTGTATGATAGGCCCCAAAAGAAAAACTGTATGCACCTGAAGGGCTCTCCAATGAGAATAAGCTCGAAATAAATTCCAGAAGAACGGGACATTAGGCAAAGGTAAAACCTGCATGATACATAATTCAGAAAAATGGTAACACAATGGAGCTGAAGAATGAATAAATTTTAGAAGAGCACAAATGCACAATATTGAACCACCTAGCAGAGCAGTAGTAATTCTGATACTAAAAATTACAAAACACATACGTACGGCAAAGGCAGAGGTCACTGGAAGCATTGAAATTGAACCATATAAGTATTTCTTGTGGATGATTGTTCCTCTGCAAATATAAAACAACTCATCAATATGATGATCTCACATTTAAAATTGAACCAAAAAGCCAGAATAACACATTTCAAATTAGCCTATTAAACTTCAATCCATTTGCTGAAGCTATATAAGAGCCAGACAGTGATGTTTCAACTAGAAAAAAGAATCAGACAGAGATGTCTCAAGACCAAACACATTATTGAATTGGGAGAACTTTTTGGATCATTATGAAGTAAAAAATGTTGGCATACTCTTCTCTCATTCTGCCAACTTAGCTTACCCTAACAGCAAGGGCGGAATAATTGAGAAAACAGAACCATCAATTGACAGTACGACAAAGAACTAGAAGAATTGCAAAAGGTAGATAATCTGCTTAAACAATGATAAAATTACATTCTATTTTTGTTATGGACGGATAGAAAGGATTCTCTCATCAGAACAATATAAAATATGCTTATGCGCAACCTCAGCCACACAGATTAATAAGCTGTTCAGCTAAAAATTACACTGCTTCCATTACTCTTAAACTCATATATATAGGACCACCTAAGTTCAGGTGCCCTTGCTTTCAAAATACAGTGCAAAAGTAGTTTAGGAATACTAGAATAGGTAGCATCAACTCCATTTAGAGATTGTAAGAATCACAAGTGGAACTTTAAAAAACAATGATCAAGTAATAATGTCCATGCAAGATGAGATTAACATAGAAAGCGACAATGTCATGATTGGGACAAGAAAAATACCTCATGGCCACATGTCTTAGTCTTCGGCGAACAAGTCGAGCATCCAAACTGCAATAAAATTTGAACTATTATAACACCTAAAAGAAGCAAACCTATATCAAAATTTTCTGCTTCCTCAACAAGAAATAAGTGGAAACTACACGAAGGCGTATCCCCAGTAACAACCTAGAAATAACTTAATAGATCACCGAGGCACCGACCTAGAGGGGTAAATCACTTCAACCCGAGTAACTTCCTTTGTTATAGATCTTAAAAATATCTCAGACGGCTTTACCCGTGACAAAAGCCGCAAGCCCAACCTGCAAGTCAAGAATTCCGATCGTTACCAAAGAATTTCATAACATCTGCAACTTTATAGCGACATCTAAAAGGCAAAACTTACCCATGAAGCTTATTTTTAAAACTTCCTTCCGGTGCTTTCTCCAATCCAATCCAAGCATTATTCATCTTTGGCCGACAATCAAATTAAACGATCGGTGAACACAGGCACGGGATAGAGATAACAAAACAAAAGGGAAATCAACAACGAAAATGAACTGAATACAATGAAAGCCACCTTGTTGGCCACGAAGTCTACCAAAAGCTCGGCATTGGCGTTAAGGGATTTACCACTGAAAGAAATGTTCTCCCGGAGCTCTTTGAATGTATTAGCCTGGGATATAGCCTCAGAGGCCGAAACGGACGGGCCAGCGGATCGGCTAAAGCACCAGATCCTCCCTCGTATTGGGAACACAACCAATCTAGCTCTCATGATACAGCCCAAATGCGAAGGTTTCTAGGCTGCAAAACCCTAGAAAGAGACAAAGCAGAATGCAGAGCGGTTTCCTAAACTAGAAGCAATATTATCCGTTAAGAATTTAAGATCCAGTCTCTTGATTCAGTAACAATTTTAGTACTCTGTGCATATTCCAAACGTCAAATCAAGAAAACCAACAATAGAATCTCCCGTGGCAGCGTAAAGGGGGTCTGCGATTTTTAGAGCAAGCTACGGAAATGCAACGACTTTTTAGTGGGCAGGCGTCGAGTTTTCGCGGCTGAAAGTAACGAAGCAGAAAGAAGAAGAGAGACGAAGGAGGCGTAAAAAGCGATTCACTTGGGCCCACACAAAAAAGACACGAACACGGACACAGCGAGATGCGAAGAAATGAAGAATAGAGGACGGAGAAAGGAAGATAGAGGAGAAGGAGGCGCATGTGATTGCGGGTTGTGAGGGAAACCGAGTCAGCTTCTTCACACTATAAACTATAAAGTAGTAGTATTACCGAGGTTCGTGGTTATCGGCGCTGTTGGTAACACTTTCAGAACAGGATTTCATTTCTCTTCAAGGAAATATAGTTTCATTTTTTTTTTGCTTTTTTGGAGTTCATAGGGAAATTCAGTTAATGTGCTCGTTAAGTTTCTTTTTTGCCGCTAATGGGCTCATTCAGTTGGCGCTAACGTGCGCGTTAAGGGTTTTTTCTCCCGCAAATTCGAAGAGTATTTTCATTTATACATATATGGCTCACTTTTTAAAATCTTTTTTTTCTTGCCAGAAAATAAAATCAATACCATGAAATTTACAAAATTGCAAAGTTCTGAAATCTCGACCGGCCACTAAACCGGCTCGGGTACTAAGTTAAATGTCAATGAGTTAAGTCAAAGTTTTATACAACTAATTGGAGAGCAAACCGATGATAAATTGAAGATTTCAAGTTAATTAATATGAAATTCCATAGAAATTTTTTAAAAAACAATTTAAAAATAATATATATATTGAACTGGATTGATGCTGAACCTAATCTTTTATCGACTATTTGCTGGTTTCTGGTCAGATCCAAATTTCAAAACCTAACAAAATCGTCCCCTTGCAAAAATATTTTTGTTAAATTTCTATTCATGACAATTTATACGTTTACTGTTAAATTCATTAATATATATATATAATCTTATTACCCTTTGAATTATGGAAGAGTACAAGATTACATTTCTAAAGGAAAAGTAGTGGACCATAAACATAAATATATATGCTTCAGGCCAAAAGGAGGAAAAAAGATAGCAGTATGCATATTATAAACGACAGACTTCATAAAATAAGAATAAAAATATCTATTGAATCTATTTATTTTGGGGAAAAGCACCAAAATATTACATTTTAAATAAAAAATTATTGGATTAGAGCACTTTTGAAAAGAAATCCTAAAGTAATGTTCACGCCATTAGTGGCGTGAGGTTTAAACGCCACTGCGATGTGACGTTAAAAGTCTCATGCCACTAGTGGCGTGAGAAAGCATCACGGCATTAAGAGTGGCGTGAGACAGTATCACACCACTCTGTGGCGTCGGATGGCGTGATTTAAAAAAAATGTATTAAAATTATAAATAATAATTCTAATTAATTATAAATAATAAAAAGAGTATTATTTTAATTAATAATTAAGAGAATTAAAATATTTAAAATTTATTATAAACTTTAGGAACAAGACTAATTAGTAAATTAATTAATTAGTTAATTTATTAAATTAATTAATTAGTAACTTTTAACACGATATTAAGTTGCTACAATTTAAGTACAATTTTTGTTAAAAGTTCTACATAGTGTTTTTCCTAGAATCTCTCACGGTCTCTCAATCTCAATAGTGAATTAATTAATTAGTGAATTAATTCACTATTGAGAGCGAGAGGAGTGAAGATTCTCGAAAAGCACTATAGTAGCAACTTTTAACAAAAATTGAAGCAACGATGTTTTTCCGAGAATCTCTCACTCTCTCACCGTCTCAATAGTGAATTAATTATTTGACTAATTATTATTCCCTATTTTAGCTTATCTTATTTATTTTAGGGTACTTTATATATCAAATTATTAATGTACACGATATTAAATAATTAATCATCTATCTTAAAGTTTATAATAAATTCACTAATTAATTAATTTACTAAAGTCTTGTTCCTAAGGTTTATAATAAATTTCAGATATTTTAATTCCCTTAATTATTAATTAAAATAATACTCTTTTATTATTTATAATTAATTAAATTATTATTTATAATTTTAATAAATTTTTTTATAAATCATGCCAAAGACGTGATACTGTCTCACGCCACTCTTGGCGTGATGCTTTCTCACGATACTAGTGGCGTGAGGCTTTTTAACTCCATATCGCAGTGGCGTTTCAAACCCTCACGCCATTAGTGGCGTGAGCATTACTCTGGGATTTCTTTCCAAAAGTGCTCTAATTCAGTAATTTTTTATTTAAAATGTAATATTTTGATGCTTTTCCCATTTATTTTGTTATAGACAAGCAGTCCTAGATGTCAATCAAAAAAATGTATCCATGTCTAGCCATTAAATTGAACAGAACAAATCAATATCAAAGTTGACCAGATCATTCAACTTCATCACGTATATCCTAAAAAAATTCAGATATTAATGAAGCAATCTATATATTTATCGGATAATGTAAAATTTATAAGTTCATAAAGGAGTCTGTGGAACATAAAAGGCCAATCAAAAAAGCATAATTAGCGCAATAGTATTACTATTTCCAATTTCCCTAGTTTTCTCCAAATCATTCTCTCTTGTTCTCTCCATTAGGAGAAAACTAGGGAAACAAAAACTCGAATAATATGAATCATAAATTTCATTTAAATGTATATATGAACCCACTATATACTATTATTGTTATAATCTACTTGAGATAGGAGAGATGAACCTATTGTTATACCTCTGATTCAAATTGCATGCTATGCAAAAAGATATGGTCTATATTTTATGAAACCCCAAATAGGGTTCGTATAATATGTTGAGAAGCAATTTAAGGAAGCCATCGTCTATATATAGCTATATTCCACCACGAGAATGGAGGATGATGAGTTCTTCATTTCCTTTTTCTTCTTTCCACTAGCCCCCTTTTCTGTAGCAGTAGGACTCTGCAACGTGCAACAACTTTAAATAAAACCAATCAAACGCCTATTACAGCATACTTTTCATTATTGATTCAGAATTTAGGAAAAAATTGGTGAATATCCATCTCTCTCCCCATGTCAAAAGTAAGAACACATGAACAAATTTTTGAATTATCCTGCTAATTCTATCCACTCAACTTATCCACCAAATGCAAAACCTTTTCACATGGGAAGACATCTAAACATGTACAAGAAAATCATCTAAACGATTTAAGTAAATGTTGACTATCGGAAATTTGAGGTCCACTAACAGAACAACTTCTGTTCAGGGCAGAAACTATTTAATGCATCATCATCACTTCATCAGTCATATTGATCTTGCAAAGAAACTGATTTACTGAAATCCATATAAGTAAATGTTTAGAAGAATGCATTAACAACAACTAATAAAAAATTAAGTATTTGAGCAACCAAATAACTTCTTTCTTCCACAGTAAAAAAGCAATCCACCCTATGAAAGGCATAATTAGAGAAGCAACACAAAATGCAAAGTTAAGATGGGAAGAATAAAATACTTACATATGGTGCATGGGAGCTAGTGATGGGAAGAATAAAACACAGAGTTCAGGAGGAAGGGTCATATTTGGGAGGGGCCTCATTGAGGTTGAAGAGAGGGGGACTGTGAGACGCAGTATTTTGGGAAGTTGGGGTTCCTAGTGGTGGTGGTGGTGGTGGTGAAAGAATAGGAGGAGGGATGGACATGGTGACATGGGTTAAAGTGGCAGTGCTGATAGGGCGCTTCTCTGCAAGTGGCTTAAAAAAGGAGGATGGCTTAGACCATGGAGGTGGCTCCTGGAAGGAAGAAGATGAAGCAGAGGATGGGGTTGGGACGTCAATATGATCATCAAGCTGGACCACATCTTGTGGAGACATGTTGGCCATCTTTGGCCATATGAAGGTCCCCTGAGGCTTGCAAATTTGAAATCCACTTTTCAGCCTTTCAATTTTTGCTGCCCTGTCCTCACTTGATCTCTCTACTACACCTGTTGTTTCTTTCATTTCACTATTTTTATGTCCCTGCTCCTGCTCTTTGGTCTCTCCCCAATTTTCCACTGCAACTAGTTCTTTTGTTGGTGTTGGCAATATTGTTGGAGGTATTACTGATTCAGATGTTGGCTCCTCTCTTGATTTTAATATGCCCATCTGTTCCTGCATCATAATAGCTCTTTGTAAGATTAAATGACTAGAAAGTAGATAATTTTAATATGACGATAGAACACAAGTAAAATTAAAACATACTTAACACAAACACACACACACACACACAACTTTTTTGTGAACCATATGTGGCCAATTCTATCCTATGATGATAAGCAACATAAACCAACACCCCCCAAGAGACCTTAATAGAATTAGATACTCCCTCCGGTCCTAAATATAAAACATAGTTGACTTTTTTGGAAAGATTAAAGAAGCTAATTAAGTTACTTTAAAATATTTATATTTATCATTTTTTTCTCCAAACTATTTTGTCTAACTTATAAACTAACATATAATTTAAGTATAACACCATATGATATGATTAAATAACTTATTTAACTTTTTTAATCTTTCCAACAAAAGTCAACTCTGTCTTATATTTAGGATCGGAGGGAATACTGATTTTCAGAGAAAGTAAGTAGGACTTTCTATTGTATAATAATGGAATGGAGGTCAAAATTTTACATTTACAAACTATATTTTAAGGGGCAACAAAAACTATGCTATAAACATCAATTACCTCCATATCGCTCAAAGCTATGGAAATTTCCTTTAGATGTTCCTCGATTTTAAATTTCTTATTCACCAGCTCTTTATACATCTCCTGCGATATAACGATTATACAAATACTTACAATTATAATAGGGTTCAACAAGTCATGGGGACTTTCCATTCTAAAACTAACCACATCAGGAAGCTTTATGTTTAACTTGATAGATGTTACCTGCACTATAACCAAGGAACCACCTTTTTCCAAATTGAGATTATTTGACAAACAAGAATTCGCTGTAGTCACAATAGCCAATTCTTCCTCCCTCTTCTTGGATGCCAATTTCTGCATTTCACTATTTGTAACACAAATGAGATGGAATGTCAATATTTGAGTAAAACATGCGAATAAAGTTGAATCTTAAGTATATCTTTATAACAGAAAACATGGCTATGTACTCGTCCTCCTATCAACATGGAATGATCAATTAATGTTAAGAAATAGAGCTTACCGTTTCAATTTAGACATTTCTTCTTTTATCTCTCGAAGTTCTCTAGCACAAATGGGATCCTGTGAAGGGTTGTCCCCAAGTTTCCATCCAGGGGGTGGAGACCAATAGGGATCTTGAACCCCTGCTTCCTGTCTTATTCTAACCAAATCGGCATTCTCCAACCAATATTCCATGGCTCCCTCAGCATTGTGTCGCCGTCGAAATCTCTCTGTTCCGCCAGGAGCCACTTTTCCAGCCATGTGCTTTAGCAGATGATCCAGTAAACCTGTATCACCTATCAGCTTTCGAGCCTCTGATCTCAAGGCTGGCCTCAATATAGGTTTTTCAAAAACTGCTCCTTTCGCTTTCATCACCTTGTGCATGTTCTCCTCTGCTAACTTATACCTTCAAATACACAAGGCACCGACCGTTATAGATTGCAACAAAGTATAATTGCAGAGAAGCTTCAGAATGATCAATCACTATTTAAGTTTACAAAATTATTATCTATTGACATTTTTGGAATACTTTTATAAGCTAATTAATTATAATGTGATATTTCTTACCTCTCGGCAGACCATCTGTCAATTGAAATTTTATGCTTCTTTTTGCTGTATAGTACCAGTTGATTCTGCCTGCCATGCTGTGCTTTCTTCAATCTTTGAACCTCACTACATTCCTTTTGGTTTCTCTTACTTTTTCGAGTCGTCCTGATTTCATCTGACACCTCCTTTGTAAGTTCCTTTTCTTCACACTTCTTTCTCTTTCTATCAGTCATTTGCCCTCTCTCATTTTGTTCACTTACATC
Source organism: Acacia pycnantha (assembly GCA_025563575.1). Taxonomy (NCBI): domain Eukaryota; kingdom Viridiplantae; phylum Streptophyta; class Magnoliopsida; order Fabales; family Fabaceae; genus Acacia; species Acacia pycnantha. The sequence continues at coordinate 1,522,757 of JAMWYP010000118.1, forward strand.
TAACCCATTGTCTCCTGATAAAGATTCTGAATCGTTCTTCTTATGCTGGCCTAAGAATCGAACTGATCGACGCTTGCCCCACTGCATCATCCCAGAATACTTGAGCTGAGACCAACACGAACCCTTCTTGGAAACCGGATCCATTCCCTCATCAATGAACAATGGGCTTTTACTCGTTTGATTCTCTTCAGAAGTCTTAATCCAGAAACTCCATGAGTTTCCTCTTTCCGCTAACTCCTCCACCGATACTTTCCTGCATAGCGTATTACTAGCAAATCCTGATTCCATTGCATACTTCTCGTCAAGTGCAGGGATCTTCTTTTTGTCTGGTTTCCTATAGTCTGCATCGTTGAACTGCATGCGAAGAGAATACATGCTTGGGTACCTAACTGACACTTGAAGCTCTCTCATATCACTGAGCTGAATCCACTCATCAAGAAAAGCAAACGAAATAAAGGTTTTAATTTTATAAAGCAGAAAATATTACAGAGAAAGGTGACGAGGTTAGAAGTCATACCATAACAACACGGACAAACTTTAAATGATCCGGGCATTTAAGTGGGAGCTTGGAATGATCGATTTCATAAAATCGGCCTACTATTAAATGCTCACAAGCCCCTTAGTTATACAAAGTGACAATCGGTTAATGTAAAGGACAATAATAGAATCAACATTTATGTTTTCAGGTGATGAAAGAGCAAGCAAACAAAAATGTGGATCAAAGACTACGAGAAGGTGATTAATTAGAATAAGAGGAGGATGCATGATGTTGCTTCTACCTTGGGTACAGACTGGTACTGAAGTGAGTGGAGACAGAGCAATATGTTTGTCCGAACATGGGCTTTGTGCGCCGTCGACATCGCCTCGATCCTTCTTTTTCAAGTACAATATTTCCTGCAAAAGTATCCCGTACAATTTCATTCGAACAACTGTTTCTTTTTGGCCAAAATATGATCAACTGCCTTAAAATGCGTTGTCCTCTCGCAATCATATAGTATACTAATTTTAACAACAATAAAAATTGTGCTCTTCAACATATCATTATAAATATGAATGTGGCTACGGAAGACGATTAAACCGAATGAAACTGATTTCTAAATTGGAGGTTCATAAAAACTGTTAAATGGACACGCGATGAAGAACATGTGAAATCACACTGACTACATATACTCTACTGTCTCTGAAATTAAAAGATCGCCTAAAAGTCAATAGCACGAAGCAAGAAAACAAGCATTCTATTCTATTAAAGGAAGATGAGAGAGACCATATCTTTAGCGGCATCGTCGTCCATTTGCTCCATGAACTTCAGATCAACTGCACAGCATTTAGTAATTCGATCAATTTGAATGGGAAAACAGAGCACCGGAAGTAACTTTCAAATGAGTATAAGATACCTTGTTGCTGAATCTGTGCACTCAAAGCAGCTTCTTTTTCCTGCTCTATCTGGTGTTTGTTCTCAGAGAAGAAAAGCAAGAAAATGGGGGAGCAAATGCAAAATTTGTTATACTGCAGAAAAATGGAGCACGGTGAAAAAAGCATTACACGCACGGAAGAGAGAGAGCGCGCGGGCAACAGATCAAAGGAATCATTGCGATTTTCTAACGCCCGACGTGATGCCGCTTCTATATGATTCCCTGTGGGAGGGTGCCGCGTAGTTCCAGTAGGTAACCATTTTATGACCAATGTAGTAACGCCACGTGGATATTCTTTAGGGGTCATTTGAAGTGTCATGTTCTGACTGGTGTGAGGGACATACCAAATTCCATGAGAAGGAGGATGATATGAGTTGGGGTAAATTTTCTGTTATTATATTTTTCTGTTTGTTCAAAAAATTACCGAACGTGTGTCATCTCTCTTCAGCCCTCTCGCGTTGAGTTGAGGAGGTTTTTTTCTTTTTTCTTTTCCTTAAGATTATTCAGACCATAAAGATTTAATTAGAAACATTTATTACAAGAACTTCATTAAAAATTAAGTGAACATTATGAAAAACAGTATGTTTTTTTGGGGATAGTTTAGGCATTTCATTTATGTTTGGCACCAAGCCTATATATCACTGTCTTCTAATTTCATTTTCTTTAGGAGGGTATCAATACAATCTATTATAATTCATAAATAGTCTAACTTATTAGAATTTTTATACTCTTTCCGGTCCTAATTATAGGAACACATTTTGGAGTTGGTTTGATCATAATTATAAGAACAAGTTTTAACTTTTATTAATTTTTTCCTATAATACCCCTATTTATACTTATTATTAGGAGCATTTATATATATGTGTGTACATATATATGTATATCTATGTTTGTGTGTGTCAATATATATGTGTAGATACATGTGTGTGTGTAGAGATATGGGTGTGTGTGTGTATAGATCTATATGTATACATATATATATACAAACATATATGTTTATATAACAAGACTATTATTTCAATTAGAAAGCGTGTGGAAAGAAAAATTGGTCGGAGAGATATGTGGCGGGGTTGTAATTCACTTTTACTTATGTCATTTTAAATTTATATAAGGGCATTTTAGGAAAATGAGTCAAATTAACTAATTTAACTCTTCTCCTTAATCCCCCCAAAATTGGTTAAATAGTTCTTATAATTAGAACAGGAGGGAGTATTATATATAAATCTAATGTCGTCCAAATATATTTGATGTGGTTTTGGTGATTCCATGAAGGTCGATGAGAGTGTTGTTTTTGTTATTAGTACATTCTATTGCATGTTTTTGTTGGTGCGGGAGCCAAGAATGTGTGTTTTGATCAGTGTAATTAAATTCGGACTGGACCAACTAGTTCGATCAGGAAACCGACGAACCAGTCTGGTTGGAGCATTAAACAGGTTTAATTATTATGTAAATTGAAAAACTCCTCTACATACTTACCTCATATACTATAAATATTGTTTCAATTATTGTTGAAAACATAGATATTGCATGTTTTTGTTGGCGAAGGGTTGTGCGTTTTGGATTTTTGATCCCTTTGGGTAGGCGTTTGTGGTGTGTCAGTAGAAACGTATACCAATCCGTTTGCAAAATATATTGACAATCACAAGGACTTCATTAAACCGTGCAAACCATACGAGGATTTTAGAGACCAGATTGAAATTTTGGATAAAGTATGAGGCCGAAATTATTATTGGTTTTTCATTTTTTTTTTCCAAAAAGAAGCCAAACAAAAACATCCTTATGTCATCAACAAACCAAGTCTACTAACATTCTCTCTTAATGAATATTGAAGAGAAGAAATTATGAAAATAACAATGGGGAAGAGCAAAAGGGAGCAACCAATATTTATCATTTTCATAATTTAACTTGAAATTAAATAAAACAAGATAATTATTGAAACAGAAAACAGAGATTGAAAACTAGCTCCGTGCTGTTTTATTTAAACACATAAGATGTCTTTGGGAATTCCTTTTCCTATTGGATAATCAGTTCAGTTGAATCCCCCTGAGAGGGTACCAACCGTAAAAACAAGAAAGAAGAAATGGGATGTTAAAGAGGCAAATAATTTATAGACCCAAGTTTGAATTTTATGCGTACATGATGATGAGCACTACTCATTGGGGTCAAAGAATACATGTAACAAGCCACACTTATTATCCAAATCACTAAGTTTACATTATTCATATCATACATAACAGATACACAATGACAAAGGCCAATGAAACCTATGTTAGGACAAGTTCTGGGCGTCATAATTACACAAATGTCGTATAATCCTACGGTGTCTTCATTCTAATTCAGCCACAATATTAGGTTCCTCCCCTTGGCATAGGTACTCATCACATAAAGATGCTGATCCCCAATCCTTTCTAAGTCTTAAGATGTCTTCAGTGAAAGTGGAACCAGAGGCTCCAATGAACACACTAGACAAAGCACATATAGTCTTGTCCAACATTGCTTCCACCTTCAGCAACAAAATATTTATAAAGATAGTCAGCAGAGGAAGGAATCCATAGAGGAAACTAACAAAGAGAATTAAGTAAGCTTATTGTTTCTAAAGTAATTAGCACACATAATATGCCAACAAGGTTCTCAATCATATAATTACATTCCATTGTTCCACAAAATTAAGTAATGGCCAAAAAAGGGAAAGCAAAGCTCTAAAACCCTCTGATTCTCTAAAATCACCAAAATCAATAATTACAAGAAGTTAATATTAGCACTTCATGGCGAAATCAGACACTACAGTGGGATGGACGAAGGAGGAGGTAAACAACTTTCGTAATAATGATGATACTAAATTTTCTTTACTTTACAAGAACCAATATTTTAGGCAAAAGTCAACCAGTACTAATCAACAATCTATTATGGACTACAAGAGGCTTCTCCTCCACAACCAAAAGGGAAAAATAAAAAGAACTAGACAGTTCTGGTAGAGAATACATTGATTGTATGGTAGCAGTAACACAGCCATCTGCAATCATAATTTTATACTTAGCATTGAAGTAAATAATAAGGTATTACATGATTTCTTAGAGTTTACACATAAATCATCCAAGACGGAGCCAGTTATGTTAGAACTCTATTCTAAAGATCCAATCACAAATCACATATATGATACAAACCACATAGCACAACCGAAAGCAAAAAAGTTGAGCATCCTATAGACTAAGGGTCTGTTTGGTACGAGGGAATTGGATGGGAAGGAAAAATTTTATAAGTTGGATTTAAAAGAATTGGAGAAGTGGGGTTAAAAGATTCTAATTAATCTTTCTTATACTTTATCTTTTAACTTTTCTTTATTAAAATATTGTGACCCCACTTCTCTAATTTTTTTAAATCAAGCTCAAGAAAATTTTCCCTCCGCCCACTTTCCCTCCCCTCATACCAAACAAGCCTTAAAGCTCTTAAAACTTTCAAATTATCCTGAAAATGTTGAGCCTTGTCAATGTCAATATAATCATCAGATTTGTATGAACAGAACACAGATTCTTTGTCAATTGACCTTAAGAGGCTGTTTGGTATGACGGATATGGAGGGGAGGGAAAAATTTTATGACTTGGATTTTAAAAAATTAGAGAATTGGGGTTGAAAGTTTTTAATTAATTTTTCTTACTCTTTTATTTTGCATCTTATCTTCATTAAAATTTTATAACCCCACTTCTCTAATTTTTTCAAAACCAACTCATAAAATTTTTCCCTCCCCTACCTTTCCCTCCATTTCCCTCCTGCCAAACAGACCAGGGCAAGTATATTTGTTCTGGGTGCAAGGAGAAAAAACAATTAATTAAAAAGACAAGGCATCTTCATAACAGTGGGCACTGCCGTCATCCCTGTAATAACGGCCATAAACAATAAATCTATGCATTGATGTCAAGAACCAAATCGTGCCACCAAGGATACAAAGGCGTCTTGGAGCTTTAGATAAATCATGCTACAAGAACTAATACATGCTGATGAATAGAGTTTATACTGTGCAGTCCTGTAATTTAAATTTAAACCCCATGGAAGTAGCATTGTCATCTCACCTGAGAGTCGCCCTCAATATGATGCCTGTATAACAAAGCATCCCATTTTTCTGCTGAATTACGAGCTGGGCGTTTAACAAGTGGAACAGGCTTGCCATTCAGTACGACCAGTGACTGAAGTAGACCCGTTTCACTCTCTGCTGCATCTGTGGAAAGATAGATAACAGGTGCATTGGCCCTTTCAACCACTCGCAAGATACAATCAGCAGCTTGAGGAATGGGGTAAAAACAACTTGGTTTTTTTACATTACTGAAAACATAGAAACAGATCATCAGAGTCAATCCAAGTATAAATTAAAAAAAAAATACAAAAAGAAAACCTTGCAGGACAGTTCATTTCATAGAAGCATGCCAATGCAGGCAAAATTTCGATTAAGATATACTAACGTCATCATCTATAATGTCGTCCTTCCAGAAGTACATGCACACCTAAATTGGGTTAGTACTTAGGAAGGGTAAAGATGCACGCACCAAAATTTCAGAAAGCCATGTCTTCGAAAATGTAAGGCAATGAAGTTCCTTCCTAGGAATGTTTGAATAAATCGCTGAGCAGTCAGCAAAATAAGTCGGCTGGGCTCAATAAGAGTCTTGCATCGGTGGGCAATTGGACCACTTGGTTGCATTAACCATTCTTGCTCCACTGCAGCAAAGAAAATATCTCCAATCGCCATTACATCATCATCATGTGCAAACTTAGACAGGACATCTTGAACCGTCCTCTTCTTGGGCTTCCTGGTATCCTCGTCCCAAACAGGTTGAGGTTTAGTATATGACAAACCTAATGACTTCAACTTCTTTAAACGTTCCTCATCAAGAAAACAAGGTTGAGGAAGTGAAAAGTAACATAAAAACTTGTTTATGTGCATGTGATGCTTCTCGATATTAGAAAATTCTTCGAAGGAGATCACAACCTTTCTTCCCAAGCACTTATTTATGTGATCAATATCCAGCACTCTGTCATATTGGTAATCAACTCTATGACTAGGAATAACCAAAACCCGGTTAAGAAGAGCCGCGAAAAACATATGCTTTTCTAAGCAAATCAGATGGTTGGACATCTGACCTGAAACGCATATAGCCAGCAAAAACTTATCAGACTTTGGCTTCCACTCGATTGTTCTTCTTTGTGAAAATTTCTGATCCACAGTTCTACATCTATCATAGCGCACATCACCACCCAAACTATCATTCCCAAAATCAAATTCAGGTTCAACCAAACCCACCGTCCTATGAGGAGACAACAAAACCTCTTGAATCTCCCTATTCAAAGAAATCTGCTTAAATAACACAGATTTAAGATCTTCCAACAATGGCTGCGGCGAGCGACTCACACCCTGCATTTGAGAACTCGAATTCGAATTAACCGTGGAATTCACAGAGGACAAAGACAACTCGTTAAATGTACGGTTCCAAACGCCCAAAAGCCATAATTGCTGTTGACGCAAGAGATATAAAGCGCGCAACTCGGATTCCTTCATTTGATCGGCGAGGGAATCGAACTTGAGAGAGGAGAGGTGGGTGGGGAAGACGGAGTGGGGATCGGTGGTGAAGTAGAATAGGATAATGAAGAGAGGAAGAATAGCGAATAAGTACCTCTTCTGGAACTTGAAATTGAAATTAAAACGGGGAATGCGAGAGCTGAGATTTTCCATGTGGAATGTGGTAGAGGTGGTGGTGGTGGTGGTGGGTGAAGGGGGCTTCCTCTCGTTCCGCTCGATTAGGTTGTGGCGGTCGTCTTCTTCGTCGGAAGACGAATCCCTCTGAACTGAATTCCTCTTGGGCATGGTAGAGGGCACCAAACCAAGAGCCCGAGATTGGGTCGTTGAGCAACTGAGTGGCTCACTTGGAAGCAAGAAGAGGAGGCAGAATCAGCGGATAGCAATGGCAATGAATCGTTGAATCGGTGAAGGTGACACAGCGAAATGTGACTGAGTGAGTGGCAATGAAGGGGTGGTGACTGGTGAATTAGATTTGAGAAGCGACGGAGACGACTGGCGATGAGAGAGGAAGCCCGGGGAAGAAGCAAACAGCCAACCACAGAGGAATCAGTTGGCTAATGAAAAATGAAAGTGACGTGGCACCAGCCCATTTTAACGATCACTGGACCTTCCAACAAGTGTATTTTGGTTTAGTTGGATTGGCCCAATTATTTTATTACAACTTTCACAAGTAAGAATCATTTAATTCCATATCGGCCAAAAAAAAACTATTTAATTCCATGTTGTTGCACCTTCCTTGATCCCTTGGGTATTATTATCAGTTAATATATTAATATTATCAGTTACTAGGGGTGGAAATATGTCAGGTCTACAACCTAACCCAACCTATTTAGTAAATAGGTCAAGTCTAGATTGTCTATTGTCAAGCATTTTTAGATAATCGGGCGCAAGTCGACCTATTTTCATGAGGTACCCACAAACCTACATGCTTGGCCTATTTAAACTTTTTAAATTATACAATTATATAAGTCTATATAATATCAACTAAATAATTTTCTAAATTATTTATAAATTTACTTGACTTAGCCTTAGCTCTAAGTTTCACATCTCATCGTCATTCACATTCAACACTTGCATTCACATCAATCATTCACCCCTATTTCTTTTCCATCGCTCGAGATGATAACGCTAACTCACTCCCTCACCCTTGATTTGTGGCTCCACTAAAACATAATATTTGATACGAGTTTATTTGAGTACCAAATAAAATATTATAATCTCAGTAGGAGAAGTTTGTCAAGATTTATGTGGGAAACAAAAAGAGTTAAAATATGGTTTTATATGCTGCTTGTTATGCTTAGTCAATTTTAGAAAATCCATCTCATTAGTTAATAAACAATTGGTTTTTTTTATTCCTATTTACTTGAACAACTATTGTCTTATTGTAATTAAACTTGAAGGGTTATATATAAATTTGAAGGTATAAGTTTTAAAAGCTATTTAAAGGTTTATTTATTAAATAAGTCTTTAAACAATCTTCAGGCCTTAACAGGACTTTTGAAAAGCTAGGCTCAGATCTAAAAAAAACCTATATACAGGTTTAAGCTTTAAATCTCATTGCAAGCTTAAGCCTATTTGGTAAAGCTCAGACCTATTAAATAAATTAATGGTTTGGTTTTTCTATTTTAGTTCAAAAAAAAAAATCGGATTCAATCCTGATAGATTACTTCTCTCTTGTTTTGATCTTAAAATAAAATGATCTATTTCTTTTTAATTTATTTTTGTCAAAAAGCTAACCTCTGAAACATTCCAGAGTCAAGGTAATATTTTTCCCCCCCTAATTTGACAATCAAGGAAACAAAATTGACGTTAGCCCAAGACTCTAATTTAATTTACCGTTTGATATAATGCTTGTTTGGAATAATGATTTGAGTTTTTAAAATTAGCTTTTCAATTATAATTTATAGTATACGAAATATGTATGTAATATAAATTTCATTTTAATTTATGAATAAAAACTTTTAAGAATTTCAAACATGATCTCAACAACAAATACGTAATAGTTTACACAACATAAATACTCTTTGTAGTTTCACGAGATGTCAAAAGATAATAAAAGGCGACAAAAAAAAATTCTCACAATTGTTGGATGGTGACATGGTATAACTCATTGTCCTTTTCGGCTAGTCTTTAATGACATAAAACCTAATTGACTTGAGCATATAAACGCATCAAAAGCACATACTTATACTTCAGGCCTATTCCTATTTGAGTTAGCGATAGATAAACCCATTCATGCAAACTGAGATAAAATTCATCTCACATACCTATCTCGTATACCGTAAATCATATTAGAAAAGTAGTTTCTACCGTCAATCTATACATGCACTTAAACGCTGCCTATCATCCAAATTACAAATATTAAATCAACATATAGCAGTAATTTCTTTCAAATGCCTTAAGTTTCTGCTAACTAATTGGCTCAAAAAGTATGACAATCAACATGCTTTGGGGCAGTTACCCCTCCAAAATGGAGTTCAATTCATGGGTTCAATATTATACAAGACAGTTCAAAAGCTATGCCTCTACATGAAGGGTGGGTGCAGGAGTGAAATCATACGTTTGAATTAACTATCACCTCCATAGCATACGGCCACCACTGAGATACTACACTATATCATTTTTGATAACTGAGTGAAGCTACCTCTCTCAATTTTTACTGAGATTCTTCCACTACAACAAGCCTTCCACGAACCCACTTTTTAGTCACAGTAGGTGATCTAGATGGTGTGTCATCTTTAAGGGGCTGAGTTCCCTCCACGGTTGGAGAGGAATTGGTTTGCGATTTGATACTCTGACCCTTTTCAGATACACGGCTGTCAAAACCAAGAGGTGAAGAGAAGCAGCCATTGGTACCATTAGGTAAATTCTGCAAGGAAGATCTGTAAATATCTTTGAACTCATCTCTTGTTGATACTGTTTTGTGTCCATTTATTTGGCCCATATCTGACTGGTTTAGAACGTCAAATGCCATACCTTTTTCCTCATCAACCTGACTCAAGGCCATGGATGAACCGTTACTCTCCGTTATCTGCAGTGTATCAATGGATTCAAGTGATTGAATAGCTTCAGCTATAAGCTTTCTGGTTTCTATGAGTGAAGCTTGAGCAATGGAACTCTTGATGGCAGCAACCTCAAGTGCTTTAGCAGCTTTTTCAGCTTCAGCAATCAATAATCTGCAAATTTACAAATAGTTAAACGAATTCATACTAACTAATTATATAATAACAAAATAAAGCTGCAATTTAATGAGCTAATTTCAAAAACAAAACAGAAACAGCCAATGTTCAATGCGTTCAGTAAGGTCATGAAAGCAAGACGTGATTAACCTAAACAACCTAAACAAAGAAATGGGCTTTGCTTGTGTGCTAAAGTCATATTTGTCTCAGCATAACTGAGGACTAAATAAGATAACATTTGATTTAGAGTATGGTAAATAGGCGAACCATCTCAGAAGACATTGACAAGCACGATCGAAAATCGGAAATTCAGGCAACACTGAGCCAAAGTTGTAAACCAATAAAGAGAAAAAGGAGAGTTCAACAGAAGTAAAAAGTAAGTCTACCTTGCTCGTTCGATGGCTTCAGTCTGTTTGGTTTCTGTAACGGCTCTCTGTACTCTGATATTCTTTATCATCTCAAGCTTAGAACTCGCCAAAGGATCCTTGTAGACAGGAGATTTACTTCTTTTCAACCTCATCTTGTGAAGAATTCTAGATTCACCGTCCAAAGAAATAGTAGTATCAGTAAATATTTTCTTTATAGGGTTCCTTCTTGTGGAATGTGTACCATCACTTGGTCTTCTTGATTTCCTTTCAGCTCCAACTTCAGTACCGTGATACTTGGCCATTGCCGAGCACACTCTTTCACGGTATTCCTGGTTGACAGTAAACATAAGTCGGTGCAGAATCAAGGCAATGATTCAAACTGTGATGACCAAGTTAAAGCTTAAAATGTAAAATTTGGAATGTTCATGTGGACAACCGAAGTTACAAGGTTTAACTATGGGGTGATATCGCATTGAACAAAAGGAGAACGGCAAATGAAAAAATGAGGTAAAGAGAAGCCAGACATACCTGTTCTTATAAAACTCTATTTTTGATATTGAATGGGAATATTTTTAACAAAAGTTATTTATTCATACTTCCTCCGATCCTAATTATAAGACCAAGTTGACTTTTTTGGAGAGATTAATGAAGCTAATTAAATTACTTTAGAATATTTTTATTTTTATTTTTTTCTCCAAACTAATTAATTTGACTAATAAACTAATATATAATTTTAAAATACACAACATAGGATATGATTAAGTAACTTATTTAGCTTCCTTAAAAAAGTCAACCCGGTCTTATAATAAGGACCGAGAGGGAGTATCATTTATTATAACTAGAAGTTTGAACATGTACAAACCAAACTTACACACAAGACTGAAGGGAGCACATCTATTGTATGATAAAGAGTTACCAATCACATCATGACCCTTGAACAAACTGATCAAAAATACAAGAATTCTGCAAATAGAAGCCAATTTCTAAGTTCTGACTACTCAGCCTCTTTCCAATTACTTCATCTTGCTTACGGAAATAATAAACAAAGGAAATCCTACGGATCTAGGTCACAAAATATTAATAAATCTATCAATACAAAATGTTATGAAAGTCTAGACTTAGATTCTAGGTGCTAGATGTATCATATCTTCCTTTTTATTAGTGTGAGATGAAAACCTAATAGTTGGTTGTACTTTCAATTTCTCTAATTTGCTCAGCGGACCATTTGTCTATCTAGTTTGCTTACTAGGTCAATTTACTCCATTTAGATTCAAATAGATAAATCATGTCCTTCTGCCCATTTTAAAATTTTATTGTTTAGCAAACCACAGGCAAGAACAAACAGAATACTGAACTACAAACCATGCAAAGTCATCAATTAAATTATACACTTACAGGATCAGCCCATTTAGTAGAGATGGCTTCAGCAATTTTCCTTCTCTGCTCAAGGGACTTGGGTGCACTTCTATTACCTTTTGCTTTTGGCACAGCGTTCCTTTGCTTCACAATCTCAAGCCACTCCTGCTCCAGCTGTTCATTCCATGTTTCATAGGAATTCCATTGCAGCTTATTCTCACCAGCATAGCCTTGTCTTGAAGCTTCTGCAATTAAATTCTGCCACTCAAAGTTGCAAGTTTCCTGCACCAACTTCCTTCTATGCCTCCTGTCCCATCTCTTTCTCACTCCAGCACTTATTTTCAGTCTTGTTTCTGCACTGTTCAATCAATACAGATGGCTGAATTAGTTAAAATTGGTGAGAGTATGAGAAGTAATATATTAGTATGTAGTATTCATCTCAATATTGAAAGATGATAGGCATCAGACATCCTTCTGCCATAGAGTTACAATCATTTAATGGTAACATTCACAGAAAGGCATATACTCAGTTACTCACGTCTGCGCATGCCCAAATTTAACCAACTTCATTCTGACCTGCATACCAAAGTTTTTAAATAGATTAAGTTACAAAAGAAATGATCTTAGCCAACTCATGCATAACAGATAAGATCATTAATGTCTTTTTTTTATAGAAGGGAAATATTAATGTTTTAATATTAGCTACTAAATCTGGCTAGCAAGGTCAAGGCAGAGTGCAGCGATAAGATATACTCCCTCCGGTTCTAAATATAAAATAGAGTTGACTTTTTTAAAGAAATTAAAAAAATTACTTAAATTACTTTAAAATATTTATATGTATCGTTTTTTTCTTCAAACTATTTTGCTTAACATATAAACTGATATATAATTTAACGATACACAGCATATGATATGATTAAGTAACTTATTTAGTTTCCTTAATATCTCCAAAAAAAATTCAACTTTGTCTGTCTTATATTTAGGACCAGGGGAGTAACTTAAATCATAAAAAAGCAGCGCTCCTAATGGGAAATACATCAAAGACAAACTTTAACATTGTACAAAAGAAAAACTACTAATAAGAATATAATATGTTAATATGCCTGGAACAATGTAGTTAAGAATAAGAGAAATCAAACTTCTGTTTCCTCCAGCTTCAGTTAATAGAGTTTCTTCCAGAAAGAGATATCAGTTAAGATACAAAAAGTAGATCAGTAAACAAGATCAGGCGATTCTACAACAAATAGTAGATTAATAAATAAATTAATATTACAATAGTATGGATGCTATATGACTTAATATGGTAATCTTCATCAGCAAAGATATTAAGATATTCTTACATGACATCACCTTAGGATTCTGCATTGCAAGCCTTGTTCTTTCCTTTATTTTTGCAAAGTCTCTGCTCAGAATTTCAACATTTCAGGTAATCTTAGAACATTATAGAATAGAAACCAAACTAACCGGAAAGTAAAGGAAGTACAATATGAATTTGTTACCAGGGCTGTGCTTTCTGCCTTTATTCCATGGTATGCCTCCTTTATTTGCTTTTGAAATTCTCATTCTTCTCAACTTCTCTCTCTCATCAGGTTCTTTAGATTCTTCATTAGAAGATTCGTGCGAAGGCCCAGGTGTATTAGAATTTAGACCCAGATCTGGGTCCTTCGGACCCAAGCATTTATTTTCGTTTGCAGCCAACCCCTTTGGTTCAAGAGTAGCAACTGCCTTTATCAGCAGCCTACCTTTTCGAAGCTCAACAGATCCCACATTGAAGCTTAACTTTCTAAGTTTGTGAAAGGATTTCCAGCCACAAGGAACTCTCTGCTCATTACCAAAGGAAACCGAAACTGATGCTAATCTATAAAGAGAACTATTCTGCGACCCGAATGAACACAGAGAGTATTGGAAAGAGGGATGTGCATTTGCAAACTCTGCTGACATAATTTAAAGAGAAGGGAAACAGTAATCAGTAGTAACATCTACAACTGCATAAACCACACACCCATTCACAAATTCTTGCTTAAGGCGTTAAAGGTTTCACGAGCAAATGACCATTTTACTTCCACTGAAAGGCTTAAAATCTTCCATTGAAGGAACAGAAACATTTTGAAGTAGGGGAGGATTGAACCAGCAAGAAAATCAAATTCAATGACGTCGGCAAGTTATAGTAATATAAACTACATGTAAACAAAAATGATATTTCGCGGGTCTTCCATAAAATTTAACATAAGTAAAATCCTCAATAATTACAAGACAAAAGAGCAGAAAGAAAAAGACTAGGACCAAATCAAGGATTGGAGATAGAGAGGAGGGGATAGTACCTAACAAAGGCATGGGAGCTCATTCAGTCACAGTTCAGATAATATACCAGCAAACGGCATAAGTGGATGAAGATAGAATTTCAGTTCTTCTGTTCCTCTCTGAAATGCTAAGCTATGGTGGTGGTGATTCCTGAGTGACTGCGGAAAAAAGTCGAAGAGAAAATCAGTGGAGCTGCAGCATCACCGTCCTTGAAGGGAGGTTGCTGGATAACGATTTACGAGTTAACATAAGAATTAAGGAGCCCGCAAGATCGAAGAGTTCTACATAAACTGGACCCTACTATGGGCTTTAAGAAAAATCTGAGAGCTCGGGCTGATTCAGTCCACACGACGAAAAAGAAAATCTTTCACATGGGGCTAATGAGACTTCTTCAGCGTCGTTAAAGATGATTTTTAGTAATTAAGAAACAATCAATGATAATAATCTTTTAGGTAACTAGATATATTTTTTCACACGATATAAAAAATGAATTATTTTTTTTTCTGGAATAAATCCCTGAAAAAATATATAAATTTGAAGAAATTTAAAAGAATATTTTTTACAAAGCTAACAAAATGGAAGATTTCAATACCTCTAGTGGTATTTATGTCCCGAGGCTTTGGCTATTTTAAGGTCTCGTGGGCAATGATTTTATAGTCTAGTGGTATTGGTATGTAAGCTCTTTTATAAGTGGGATGTCATAGATTTGATCCCTCTTTTAATCTCAAAACGCTAGTACATGTCCCTTTCATCGTTTACTTATAAACTCAAGCCGGCTTGCGGGCTTTAAGCATGTCTAACAAAAACATGATTTTCTTTCAATTTTCTTAAAGAAATTAAATTAAAAGACTGAAAATTTTAATTTAAGTCATATATTTTTAAAGTAATAAATGTGTTATATTTGTTGATAAATAGAATAAATGATCATTTGCCTTGAAACAAAATTCTTATGAAATAGAGACTCTAATTTTTCATTTTTCAATGTATTATTAGTTTCTGTTTGTGATATAATTTGCATAATATTCAAACCTCTTCACATACAATTAAAAAATATAATTAAAAAATTGTTCTCTTTGTGTATCTTACATCAATAAAAGAATGATTCTTTCAATATTTCATAAGAATGTTTTTTTTGGTAGAAATATTTAAAAACCAAATGAAAGATTCTTCAATTACAAGACTTTTAACTAATTATAATGTCATCAACGAACTTCTCTTATATTTTTAATAAGAATATAATCAATTTTTCCTTTAAAATCGTTCTAATTGCAACATTATATGATTTGAAAAACATTCCAACTTTAAAAAATCATTAGCCTCAAAGAAAAACTAAACTTATAGTCATAATCATTTAATAAAAAACAAAAACAAATTGGCGGCTTTAGAAGACTCGCGGCCCTACTGAGTTGGCTTTTAGCCCGATTCATTTTGAAGATTCTAAATCATAAGTCCTTCCCTTAACTTAAACGGACCAGCTTGATGCCGGCACTCCGTGAGCTTTAGAAAGCTCTCGGGCGCTAGAACTTAACTTCTTCTATGACTTAAGCTTTGCATGACAATTGGTAATAGTTTGGGGTGGACTCACCTCTGCAAGGATGATGCTAGTTTGGGCTACTACAATAGCACCCCTCTAATTTTTTCAGAATTCTTTGTTAAGATATTAACGATTATGTTTGACTATAAACTATTTTATTTTTATCCATTTTACCAAAGAAATTATCCTCATTGACCCAAAGTAAATTTAAAATATAGAATAGACAATGAATGTCAAATGTTGAGAAAGTCAGATAATCATCACTTACGTCACACCATGAGCCAAAAAAAAAAAAACACTTACATCACACTAGTAATTATAGGGTTCGTTGAATTCTAAGTTTTTTTTTTTATAATTTGGGCTTTTAAGAATTATGGTATACGTTACAACTAATAGAAAACTTACGCGTACGGGCAAGAAATTTTATTTGTTTATTTATTTTAACCTTTGCCTTCACTACACACTCAAACGATCGGTGAAAACCAATATATAAAATCTTAATGATGGATGTATGAAACCTGGACAACATATTCCCTCGTATTCTTAATATAAAATATATTTAAAAGTTGGTATTATCTCTAAATATAAGACATATTTTTTAATATTTTTAATTTACTTATATTAATACTCATTCGACAATAATCAACGAGGATAGAGAACGAAGGAATTAAGGAAAATAATTAGAGTATTTTAAAAAATACGTGTCATGTTAACTAATTTAATAAATCTTCTTAGTCTAATCAAATTATATAAATATATCTTATATTAACGATTGATCGAGGAGTAGTAGAAATGCAAAGTTGGAAGAAAATAATAATATCCTACTCCCTCCGGTCCTAATTATAGGAGCAAATTTTAGAGTTGGTTTTGGTCCAATTATATGAGCAAGTTTTAACTTTTGTCATTTTTTTCCTATAATACCTCTATTTATACTTTCTCAATAATAATTAAAGACAATAATAATTTAATAATATACCTATATATTTTATAAAGTAAATAATGTTTGCAACTCATTAATGTCATATACACCTAAATTATACTTTTTTATATAAAATAATTTTGAGCAATTTTGAAGTAAGGAGTATCTGAAATCGGAACTCAAAATAAGAAATATACCTATCGATTCGACGATGCCGGACTGTAAGCTCAGAGAAGTCGACGACGCCGGACTGTGAGCTTGGAGAAGTCGAGGTTGACGAATGCGAGCTCGGAGAAGTCGCGGAGAGTATGGACATACGCGAGGCTCATGGGGCTAACGATTGAGCAGCTATTCAGAATATATCATTCATTTTAGGAAAATATATATAATCAACTAATTTAACTATCCTCATTAATCCTCCAAATTCGGTAATTTGTTCCATAATTGGGATGAGGAGGAGTAATAATAAGTAGCTTAAAAGTGGAGGCAACGTGGGGGACACGAAATGAGAAGCGAGAAAAAGAAATTGCCGTTGAAATTAGGGGATAGCGCGGCCTGTGATATGGATAACTATAAGACGAAGACGAAGACCATATTTTTCGAACAAAAATAAATAAATAAGACCAAGACTGACCCGGAGGGAAGAGTCTTTGCTTTGAAAGTTGAAAGAGTCACAAACCATTTTACGTAACCAGTACTCTTCAATTTTCTATCAACTACTTGCTTTTATATATATATATATATATATATATATATATATATCTCTACTTTTCAACCTCACTTGATTCTTGATTCATTTACTTTTCTTTCCATTACATAATTCATGCATGTGGAAAAAATGTTATTCATTTTTAATTTTATGTAACTATACTTATGTAATTTAATTACATTTGATTTGATAAGCACACATATTCCTATTATATAGGCAATTCTATCCAAATCTTTCAATATGGATTCAAACTTTGATTCACACATTTAATCTTTAAGGGACAAGCTTCTTCCGCTACTCTTTCTTTCTCTCTTTATTTCATTGTTACAATTAAAATGTGTAAAAGTGTTATAATCTCATTTACTACCCTGAAACTAGACTTATAAATAAAATAAAAAAAAAACGATTAAAAAAGACTTATAAATAAAATACTCACGAAGAAGAGTGACCCCACAAACTAGTTAAGAATGCCTCAAAGTTAAAGGATGGATGCTTCAAAGAAAGAACAAATTAAACCCAGTTCAAACTTGCAAGCCTTGTTAGTTATTATATCTAACTCTGCAGATATATATATAATTAAAAACTTTCTCATGAGATCGAACATCATCCCCTGCAAATTATTAAAAAAGAAAGAATTGAAAGAACACAGTTAAAAAACATGTTCAACGTCGTCGTCGTCGTCTTCTTCTTACTGGCAGCAGCCTTCTTCTTCTTCTTCCTCATCAAACGCCTTCTTCTTCTTCATCAACATCATCGTTATTCTTCTGCAGCTTCTGATGAAAGTGAATATTATTACTGTGTAGTGTGTTTAAGCCAAGTGAATGGTGGAGATAAGATTAGATGCTTACCAGTATGCAAACACAGGTTCCATTCTGATTGTATAGCTCTTTGGCTCAAGATCCGTTCCACGTGTCCTCTCTGCAGATACACCATAATCACTCATAACGATCGATCTTTATTTCTTCGTTATTATCAGAACTTAAGAGCCTTTCTGATTTCTCTCTTTCAGGGTTTCCTTCAACCTAAGATCTCTCACAATTTCCACTTTGTTCATTAATTGAGGCTCTCTCTCAGTTCATGTATGTCTTAGTTTTGTATATAGTACTATAATAACAAATTCACACACCCATATATTCTTTGATAATTTCTTTCTTTATAGTTAACCTAAATCAATTCCCATAAAAAAAAAAAAAAACCTACTAATAATTAACTCTCCACAAATTAATGATCATACTAGAATATAATTCGCCAATTGTTTCACCTGATTAATAATCAGGTCTATATAGTTTATTATTATTATTGGGTCCTTACCTTAATTATAAACATTCTCATAATTAATCTGTTAAAAATAAAATTAATTCTTATGTATGCTAGTATGGTGAAAGTTACCTCATCAATTACTAGTGTCATTTCTCCTACAAATTAACAAATCATGATAATAGGTATAAATACCTGTACATAATCGAGGAAACTATAATGACCCAATAAAAAAAATTAATTAAAAATGAGGTGAAATTGTAAAAAAATTGTATATTAATTATAATTTTTTCCTTTGCATATTAATCCATGCATGCTTCAATACCTGTCAGTAATTTTGCCACCATTTTTTTGGGTAAGTGTGAAGTAATTTTTTTGATTTTGGACATCAATGAGGGGTCAACAAAATACGATATTCAAGTCAACAAGATGATTTAACTTATTAAATAAATTCACTCATAATTTTAGTAGTTAAATATTCAATTTTTATCTGAACTTAATCCATCAAAATTAAAAAGAATTCATAGTAGTTTTTATCTTTTCTTTAAGAAAAAATGAAGCATGCAGCCTCGAGTTGACTTGGCTTGCTTGGCTACTATTTCTTGAGCATCAAGGCAAAGGAAGATGTTATTCGAAAGATTCCAAATATATTGGAACATATACAAAACAAACAAATTTAATTCAAACTTTGTACATAAGTGTGTGTGCGTATAGTAATTTAAATGTATTTTATTTTATTTTTCCATAAATTATTTATTTTAATATTAACTTTATGCAACATGTCACATTTTCATTTTAATCTTTTATATAGTAGTATTATTATTAAGGAAAATCTAGTTCAGGGCCCAAATTAGCAAAAAAAATGTCAAAAAAGACCCCAAAAAAAGTTACATGTCAAAAAAGGCCTCGAGTCTTTTCTAATTTTTTTCATAACCGTTGACAACTAAATTAGTTGAATTAACAATTATATCAGTAGAACCTTAACAACTAAATCAGCCCCATTAATATAATAACAATATCCTAACAACTAAATTAGTAACATTAACAACTAAATCAGTATCCGTTAACAACTAACGTTTTATGAAAAAATTACTAGAAAAGGCCCTAGGGCCTTTTTGATATGTGATTTTTTCTTCGACATTTTTTGACATTTTTTTGCTAATTTGAGCCTTGAGATGGATTTTCCCTTATTATTATATGAGTTTATCGTTTGTCATATCACTTGATATAAGGTTTTGTCAAGTCACTCCAAAACTACGTCATTTTAGGAGTTAGGAGAATTAATGAAGGGTATTTTGGTAAAATTTATATAATAAATACAAAAACAAAATACTAAAAGAGCCTTCATTAATTCTCCAACTCTCAAAACGAACGTAGTTTTGAGGTTAGAAAAGTAATAAAGGATCTTTTAGTAAAATTCATATAATAAATAAAAAATGTCAAAACACCGTACCCTTCATTAATTCCACTAACTCCCAAAAGCGATGTAGTTTTGAGATGACTTGACAAATTACCTTATGTTAAGTGACATAACAAATGAAAAACCCTTATTATATTGTGGTTGTTAAGCGGAGTATTTTACCCAAACTAAACAGTCACTTTCAGAGCTTGAATTTGAAGCTGGTGGCTGCGTCCCCGAAGAAAGATACAAGAAGTTGCATTATCCCACTATTTAGCAGCCTCTTTGCATGGCAATTGGTAATAGTTTATCTTATCAAAAAAAAAAAATGGTACTCCCTCCGGTCTTATAGGAGCACATTTTAGAGTTGGTTTTGGTCACAATTATAAGAGCAAGTTTTAACTTTTGTTAATTTTTCTCTATAATACCCCTATTTATACTTATTATTAGGAGCATTTATATATATATGTGTATGTGTGTGTGTACATATATATATGTATATTTGTGTTTATGTGTGTCAATATATATATGTATAGATATATATATGTGTGTGTGTGTCTATATATATATGTGTGTGTATCTATGTTTGTAGATAGATTTATATGTATACACATATATACACATATATGTTTATATTGCAAAACCATTATTTCAATTAGAACATGTGTGGTAAGGAAAATTGGTTGGAGAGATATGTGGCGATGTTAATTCATTTTTACTTATATCATTTTAAATTTATATAATGACATTTTAGGAAAATGAGTAAAATTAACTAATTTAACTTCACTAATCCCCAAAATCGATTAAATTACTGCTATAATTAGGACAGAGAGTAATAGTTTGGGGTGGACTCACCTCTGCAAGGATGATGCTAGTTTGGGCTACTACAATTGTACCCTTCTATTTTTTTCAGAATTCGTTGTTAAGATATTGATTAACGATTATGTTTGACTATAAACTATTTTATTTTTTATCCATTTTACCAAAGAAATTATCCTCATTGACCCAAAGTAAATTTAAAATATAGAATAGACAATGAATGTCAAATGTTGAGAAAGTCATATAATCATCACTTACGTCACACTAGTAATTATTGGGTTCGTTGAATTCTAAGTTTTTGTTTTATTATTTGGGCTTTTAAGAATTAAGGTATACGTTACAACTAATTAATAGAAAACTTATGCTTACGTGCAAGAAATTTTATTTGTTTATTTATTTTAAACTTTGCCTTCACTACACACTTATATGATGGTAAAAAGTAACTCCTGACAACAACAAAAATATGATCGGTAAAAACCAATATATAAAATCTTAATGATGTCTGTATGAAACCTGGAAATTTGTATCACATTCAAACTTAACTTTTCTAACCCGTGCATGTATGCTCCAACATACTTCCTTCGATTCTTAATATAACATATATTTGAGAAGTTGACTTTTATCCTCAATATAACACATAATTTTTTTATATCTTTTAATCTTTTTTTTTAATTTACTCATATTGATACTCACTCGATAATAATCAATAACAATAGAGAATGGAGGAATTAAGGAAGATTATTAGATTATTTTAGAAAGTACATGTGATTTTTAACTAATTCAATAAACTTCTTTAATCTGATTAAATCAAGTAAATATATATTATATTATGAACCAAATGAGTAGTAGAAATGAGAGTTGGAAGAAACCTTCTTAATAATAATAATAATAAATAGCTTAAAAGACAAGTTCTGGAACCGAACCAGATCGGAAACCGACAAACTAATCGAAACCCGTCCAGGTTTAGGCATCAACATGCTCAGTGTTTAAAAAAAAAATAGTTAAAACTTCATATTATTTAATTATTACCATGAAATCTTCAATTTCTCATCAATTTAATATAATTTAACTCCAATTTGACTTTTAACTCATTACCCGAGTTCGTTTAATGGCAGTCCAGGCTTTGGAACCTTGCTTAAAAGTGGAGGCAACGTGGGGGACACGAAATGAGAAGTGAGAAAAAGAAATTGCCGTTGAAATTAGGGGATAGCGCGGCCTGTGATATTCATATGGAAACTATTCCTCTCAGCCGCTTATTATAAGCGTAGCAACCAAGCATTTTATTTGGTCCTTTTTATAAGGCACTTGCTTATTCCCAATGAGCATTAATTATTTTTTCCCATGTCTGCCCATAATTAATAATGGTAGTGGGTGAGAGTAATAATTAATATGATATTGTAGTTTAGGGCAATTAGTAAGGATAATATTAGAAATTACTTAGATTCTAAGACAACTTTATTGAATTTAACTACTTTTATTGGTTTGTGAGAAAAGTTAGTTGGTGCCTTATAATAAGGACCAGAGGGAGTATAAGACAAAGACGAAGACCATATTTTTCGAACAAAAATAAATAAATAAGACCAAGACTGACCCGGAGGGAAGAGTCTTTGCTTTGAAAATTGAAAGAGTCACAAACCATTCTACGTAACCAGTACTCTTCAATTTTCTATCAACTACTTGCTTTTTATATATATATATATATCTCTACTTTTCAACCTCACTTGATTCATTTACTTTTCTTTCCATTACATAATTCATGCATGTGGAAAAAATGTTATTCATTTTTAATTTTATGTAACTATACTTATGTAATTTAATTACATTTGATTTGATAAGCGCACACATATTCCTATTATAAAGGCAATCCTATCCAAATCTTTCAATATGGATTCAAACTTTGATTCACGCACATTTAATCTTTAAGGGACAAGCTTCTTCCGCTTCACTCAATTTGAGTTGACTATCTTAATTTACACATCGTTTAATACTTTGGTCCTATTATATAAGTCATTTTTAATCAAATCATACATATCAATGAGAGGTAGTTAACTCAATGATTATAGGATAAATTTTCAACTTTGTCCTCATTTATGAATGTTTATTTTTCAATTATTTATTCTCTCTCTATTTTCATTGGTACAAATAATATGGGTAAAAATGTCACAACCTCATTTACTACTCTGAAATTTGATTTATAAATATGACCAAATTTTTTGTCAAAAATAACTTATAAATTGGATCAGAGTGTTACATGACAATGAATTAATGAAGTGTACATGACCCCACAAACTAGTTAAGAATGCCTCAAAGTTAAAGGATGGATGCTTCAAAGAAAGAACAAATTAAATTAAACCCAGTTCAAACTTGCAAGCCTAGTTAGTTAGTTATATCTAACTCTGCAGATATATATAAAAACTTTCTCATGAGATCGATCATCCCCTGCAAATTATTAAAAAGAGAAAGAAAGAAAGAACACAGTAAAAAAACATGTTCAACGTCGTCGTTATCGTCTTCTTCTTACTGGCAGCAGCCTTCTTCTTTTTCTTCATCATCATCGTTATTCTTCTGCAGCTTCTGATGAGAGTGAATATCATTACTGTGTAGTGTGTTTAAGCCAAGTGAATGGTGGAGATAAGATTAGATGCTTACCAGCAGTATGCAAACACAGGTTCCATTCTGATTGTATAGCTCTTTGGCTCAAGATCCGTTCCACGTGTCCTCTCTGCAGATACACCATAATCACTCATAACGATCATTCTTTATTTCTTCGTTATTATCAGAACTTAAGAGCCTTTCTGATTTCTCTCTTTCAGGGTTTCCTTCAACCTAAGATCTCTCACAATTTCCACTTTGTTCATTAATTGAGGCTCTCTCTCAGTTCATGTATGTCTTAGTTTTGTATATAGTACTATAATAACAAATTCACACACCCATATATATTCTTTGATAATTTCTTTCTTTATAGTTAACCTAAATCAATTCCGATCAAAAACCTACTAATAATTAACTCTCCACAAATTAATGATCATATTAGAATATAATTCGCCTCTTGTTTCACCTGATTAACAATCAGGTCTATTTTCTTTTTCTTTTTCTTTTTTTACTTTTTATTGGATCATTACCTTAATTATAAACATTCTCATAATTAATCTGTTAAAAATAAAATTAATTCTTATGTATGCTAGTATTAGAGCCGGGAAATCGGGCCAAGCCCATCGGGCCGGCCCGTTTAAGCCCTGGCCCTGTAGGGCTCGGGCTTGAAAAATAGGCCAAAAATTTGAAATTGGCCCTGCAGGGCCGGCCCTGTAGGGCCTCGGGCTTAATCGGGCCGACCTGCAGAGCCCGTTTAGCTGTAGCTTCTTTGTTTAAAAAAATTAATTACCTAGACTTCTACTTAATGAATGTATTTATTTGTAATTACTTAGATTTTTAGTTTAAACTATAACCCTTTTTTATGTTTATTGTTATTATGTATTAAAACACATAATTAGTTATTATAAATTTTAAAGAAGTGATGTTTTCATATTAAATAAACACATACTTTGGTATTACTATATTATATAAGTAATAAATTATAAATATATTTTGTGTAAAATAAGTATAATTATTTTTACCTGTCAGTAAAATCATGCAGAATCGAAGGAATTTGGACACACACAAAATTACGAGAGGGAAAGACATTTTTTCGTGGGCCTACACAAAGGAATTCCTTAGTTTAATATTTTTTGAAAAAAAAGGAAAAAACATATTCTTTGTGTTTATTTGTTTTTTATTACGAATTAATAAATGTGTTTATTTGTTGAATGATTTATATTGTTTAGATATTAATGTTGATAACATTTATTTGATGGATTAGAACTTTAATGGTTGCAATTTACTAATTATATTTCTTTGAAAAAAATCGAATGAAAAAGAAGGAAAAATAGTTAAAATCTGGAATAGTAATTTTCAGGCCCTGGTACTATCGGGCCGGGCTTTGAAAAACAGATGTTTTTCTTACTCCAGGCCCTGTAGGGCCGGCCCTGTTGGGCCCAGGCCCTGTCGGGCCGAACCGGCCCTGATTCCCAGCTCTAGCTAGTATGGTGAAAGTTACCTCATCAATTACTAGTGTCATTTCTCCTACAAATTAACAAATCATGATAATAGGTATAAATACCTGTAATTGAGGAAACTATAATGGCCCAATAAAAAATTAATTAAAAATGAGGTGAAATTGTAAAAAAAAAAAATTTATATATTAATTATAACTTTTTCCTTCGCATATTAATCCATGCTTGCAATACTTGTCAGTAATTTTGCCACCGTTTTTTTGGGCAAGTGTGAAGTAATTTTTTGGATTTTGGACATCAATGAGGGGTCAACAAAATACAATATTCAAGTCAACAAGATGATTTAACTTACTACCTCTGTCCCTAATTATAGGAGCAATTTAACCGATTTTGGGAGAATTAATGAGAGGGGTTAAATTAGTTAATTTTACTCCTTTTCCTAAAATGTCCTTATATAAATTTAAAATGACACAAGTTGCCCTAATTATAAGTGTTTCTAATTTGTCTTACGTTAGATATCCATGACATATTAGTTTATATATGTATATTAGTTGCTTTTATATAGCCATGTGTATACATATAGATCTAATTTTCTTTCCGCACGCTTTCTAATTGAAATAATGGTCTTGCTATATAAACATATATGTGTGTATATATATGTGTATACATATAGATCTATCTACATACAAAGAGACACACCCATATATCTACGCGCGCACACACACACATATATATATGTTTATATGTGTGTGTGTGTTCACATATATATCTACACATATATATATTGACACACATAAAAACAAATATACATATATATGTAAACACACATATATATAATGCTCCTAATAATAAGTATAAATAGGGTATTATAGGAAAAAATTGACAAAAGTTAAAACTGATTTTTCGCGATTTTTGTGAACCGTATGCATCAAAAGGTGCATGTACGGCTCCTAAGGGATAAAATCTTATCCTAATCAACCGACTTTATCGGCAAAGAACTGTTTTTTTAGGCCAAAGGCTTGATACTACGATGGGGAATCAAATTGTTGGCCTTATTACATATCTCAATATAGAGGATTCTACCGTAGATATTGATTTTTTTATAAATTCTCCGGGCGGAGGGATACGAACCGGAGTATCCGTTTATGATACGATGCAAACACTCTTATAATTAGGACCAAAACCAACTCCAAAATTTGCTCCTATAATTAGGGACGGAGGGAGTATTAAATAAATTCAATCAAAATTTAGTAGTTAAATATTCAATTTTTATCTGAAGTTAATCCATCAAAATTTAAAAGCTACAAGATGATTTAACTTATTAAATAAATCGATCGCAATTTAGTAGTTAAATATTCAATTTTTATCTGAAAGTTAATCCATCCAAATTTAAAAGAGTTCATAGTATTTTTTATCTTTTCTTTAAGAAAAAATTAAGCATGCAGCCTCGAGTTGACTTGGCTTGTGATGTTATTCAAAAGATTCCAAATATATTGGAACATATACAAAAAAACAAATTTAATTCAAACTTTGTACATAAGTGTGTGTAATAATTTAAATGTATTTTATTTTATTTTTCCCTAAATGATTTTATTTTAATTAATATTAACTTTATGCAACATGTCATATTTTCATTTTAATCTTTTATATAGTATTATTATTATATTGTTGTTGTTAAGCGGAATATTTTACCCAAACTAATCAGTCACTTTCAAAGCTTGAATTTGAAGCTGGGGGCTGTGTCCCCGAAGAAAGATACAAGAAGTTGCATTATCCCACTATTTAGCAGCCTCTTTTGTTTTTTTTAATCAACTAGCAGCCACTATTTTTAATTAAGAGCTAATCATACATAATAATTCTAATTAATTAAAATTTTCCGTTTTCTTCTTCAAATAAATTATCTACGTTTTCACATTTTCATTAAAAATTTTAAATAAAAATTCAATAAAATATTTTTTGACTAAATATTTTTTTTTTAAAAAAATACTTGAAATGAAAATTATAATAAAAAATGGGAAAATTACGCTTAGGTCCCAAGGAACAAAAATAATTACAAAAAAGTCCCTTGAAATCACTAAATTACACAGAAGTATGGGTGGGCATTCGATTTTCGTTCGGCTTTTCCCAAAACCACCGAACCAAAACCGAACTACCGAAAAAATCGAAATATTTCGGTTCGGTTTTATAGTTGATTCAGTTTTTGGGCTTTCTTGTTTAGGTTAATTCTGTAAAATGGCCAATCTACTTTTTTTTGCTGAATCAATCTACAATATTGACTATTAAGTGCAACCTACCTATAGTATACTACTATATTTTACATGGAGCACCTGGTATATATCGATTTTCACTTGTATGACAATAGGTTCTGATTTTAAAATCAAAACATGGAATAATGATGGAAAGAGGAATTGGATTGGAGTGCGGACGTCTGGTACTTGTCTTCAGTTGAGGTGGGCCAAGGGTCATGACTCATAAGGTTGGGTCTGATTCATACATATGCATCGTCGTTTTAATTAATTTCGGTTATTTCTACAAAAAAAAAATCGGTTTTAACCGAAATAAATTTGTAACCACCGAACCGAAAACCAAATTAAGCTAGTTTATAAAACCGAACACGAATTATTCGGTTCGGTTTTCGATTTAGTTTTGATTTGCTCACCTTTACGAAGTCTCAAGGGACTTTTTGATATTATTTGTAAGGAAATAAAATCCGATTTTTAAATGTTGTTGTAAATATATGTATTTTCTGTTGTAAATATGGTTCTTTCTGTTGTAAATGGTCAGATTTTAAATTTTGTTGTAAATACATCACTTCCTGTTGTAAATCTAGCCTTTTTCTATTGTAAATGACTTCTCTACATTTAAAATCCAGGTGTTTAAATGTTGTTGTCAATATAGGCATTTCCTGTTGTAAATATGACTTTTTCTGTTGTAAATGTCAAGATTTTAAATTTTGTTATAAATACATCACTTCCTGTTGTAAATCTAGCCTTTTTTTTTGTTGTAAATGACCTCTCTACGTTTCAAATCCAGGTGTTTAAATGTTGTTGTAAATATTGACATTTCCTGTTGTAAATATGACTTTTCTATTGTAAATGGTCAGGTGTTTAAATGTTGTTGTAAATATAGACATTTGCTGTTGTAAATATTGCATTTCCTATTGTTAATACAAATAATATAAAAAAAATTCCTTGGGATTTTTGTGTAATTTTGTAATTTCAAGAGAATTTTTTGTAATTGTTTTTGTTCATTTGGACCTACGCGTAATTTTCCCATAAAAAATTATAATTTTAAGAAAAGTCATTATAGTTAATTAATGAGACAATAATGGGCAGTAGTCCATCGAGGTGGGCGTGGACCAGTAGCCCGCAACCGCTTATATTATCGTTTTTGTCAACGGCATATTAGATGAATTTAAAATTTTAAATATTTTTGTTTTACAGTACTCATTAACCCAAAATTTGAGTTTTTTTGGACAAATGATACATAAATTTCTAGACTTCATGTTATGATTGAATAATTTTTTAAATCTCTACAACTTTACCCAAAAAAACACCTAACTTTTCTATTATTAGTTTTGTTTATGCTTACAAAAGTAGTAATCTTTATGTCATTATGTCACGTCGGATGACAAAAAGCAATCCCTTATTTACATTAGCATATGCTAATGAGAGTTAGTAATTTTTTTAAAAAAAATTGTGTGTGTGTATATATATATATATATATATATTCTTCTATATTCTTCTATTGGATATAATCTTATTCGAAATATTGTTGGACATTAAATGGATCTTATCAACGTTCATGAATAATAAATCATAGATTGAACTGCCAAATTGAAAAAATTGGGGTGAGCACCTCTACCAGAAAGAATTCAAAATATTAATATGGAGATTTTGTCCGTTTGGGATAGCGGTGATAGAAGTTGCTTTCGTTTATGATGAATTTTTCCTGATGGGCTTTTTTTTATTAGACTTTTCTTAATGTCATTTGTGTTTGAGATAGCGGTAGCATAAGTGGCTTCAGACCTTGAAACTTGGTTAGGTGGCTTCATTAAAAAAGTGGCTTCAAACCTTGAAGTCCATCAAATAATGAAGCTATTACAAACACTCAATTATCAAGCTTTTACTTTTACTAGGCTGTTGGTGGACTTTTTTTTTTTTTTTCTAAAAAACTATACCAAACAGGCCCAAATTGATAGGTAATATGTAAATATACCTGTAAATATTCTTTGAACCACAAGTGCATTCCTAATCTGTCAATTTTAAGATTCAATTCATCTAAATTTTGGTTTTAAGAGAACATTTTATTTTGTACATCCACAAAGAAATTAATATACTATCTATTTTCTGTAATTTTTATATGTTTTATGTTTTGAATTTTGAGATTCAAAAGCAATTGTAAAGCTTGACCTTTACTCAATCAATATAATATTTTGTTAAATTAGCTTTTATTATCAAATTCAATATATTCCCAAATGCTAATACACTCAAAAAGAGAACTCCTACTAGAATTTTCCCCTCTTTCTTTTTGGCTACCCAATTTTCCACATATTTATTTCACAGAAATTGACTCAAGGCGGTTTGAATTTGTCAAACAACGTCTTTCTAGTAGCATTTTCACTATTTCTTTTCTTTCCTTCCATGTCCCTTCTCTCTCGTAATTCAAATTCCTCTACTTGTTCGAAGTTCAAAGTCTCCAGTCCAATGTGGTGGTTCTTCGCTTCTTCCTCCTTCCTTATTAATTTCTCTCACGTCTTTCACTTATATATTCTTCAACTTTTCTCTCCATTCAACTTCAAATCCAATTTCCTCTTCTCTTCGCTTATCATTTCCTCATTCTCATTCACTTCCCATTCTCCACTAGCTCCTGCATTTATACCCCTTTCTGGATTTCTTTCTTCTTCAGTATTCTGAGATTTCAGAGTGAGAGCTATAATCTGGATTTTGAATTTCTTCGCGTGTTTCTGGATCCATGGGTGGCTGGACAGGACCAGATGACAATTCCGGTGATTCTCCGGGATTGGAAGTAACCGGAAAGATCATGATCATAGCTATACTTTTCCTCTTTTTCGTGATTGTTATCGTCTGTTTCCTCCATCTCTACGCCAAATTTTTCTGGTGGACCATTGAACGAAGCAACAGCACCACCGACGGCCGCCGCCGCCGCCGCCGTCGCTTTGTCTTCTCACCAGGACAAGATCCCGCTATCAACGGCGTCCAGCGACGTGGACTTGAACCACAAGTCCTTAGATCCTTACCTGTATCGGTATACCGACCAGAGGATTTCAAAGATGGTCTGGAATGTGCAGTTTGTCTCAGCGAGCTTGCTGATGGAGAAAAAGCAAGGATATTACCTAAATGCAATCATGGATTTCACGTAGAATGCATTGATATGTGGTTCCAATCACATTCTACTTGTCCAATTTGCAGGAACCTGGTCGGTTCTGAGTCCTCTGAACCCAATCACACTCTAGGTGTTCGACGAAATGTCCCAGACAATTATAGTGAATCATCAGACTCAGAAAGTTCAGATGCAATGAGCGAGGCAGATTTAGAGTCTGCAAATTTCCCTACAAATGTGTTGATTTGGGGAAATCAGGAACAAATAAATTCTATTGGCGCAGTTCCTTCTGTTCAGGCACCGTCTTCATCATCATCATCATCGGCAGCAGCAGATTGTTGCAGTAGTAGTAACAATAACAACAGACGCAATGGAATGTTGGTGATTGACATACCAAGAGGGATGAATCCATCATCTTTAGCTTCTACTAGCAGGTGTGTTGAAGATGATTTGAAGTCACCAATGACTTCTAGACTCCAATCATTCAGGAGGATGTTAAGCATGAGGTTCAGTCCTCGAAGTCCTAGTTCTGTAGATGTGGAACAAGCAGGGAGAGGACAGAACTAGATTGAAATCACTTGGTGATTGGTATATTCATTATTCTTTTAGTACATACGTACATATGGCCATACTGAGGCAGGAATTGGCTTGTAGATTGTGGTAATTGAGAAGCCAAGGTGAAGAATTTGTGTCTGATAGGTGTTTGATTTATTGTCCTTGAGATGAAAGGTCAGGGTCCCTTTTGCAGAGAGACAGGAAGAGCTCTCTCAAAGTTGACTCAATTGTCTTCTTTCTAGGGATGCATACTCTTTGTAATTGTAATATCTTATAAAACATTATTGTATTGTATTATAATGCTTAAAGCAAGATTAAAAGGGATTGCTTGAAGTGTTTATATTGTATAAAAACAAAGGAAAAAAAGTTTCTTTGTATTACAAAGGGTGAAATTATCCCTCATGATAAATTTTGTTGTATCCTTGATTTATTTATTTTTTCCCCATTTGGCTTACCACTTTATTTTACATCCATGTAACACAAATCAAATAGTTGATTGACTCATCTAGCCTCTGGTCGGTCAATAATGACTCTGGTTTAATTCATACTTCATACGTACGTTAAAAACTCACAATATGGGATTAAATATTGCACAACACAAATTGCTGTCTGGATTTTTGTACAAGAGCATTGAGATTCGAGTTTCATAGAATAGAGCTAACAATAGTGATTTAATTGGTGGAAGGTTCTAAGCAATATTGTCAAAAGAAGGCGATCGGGAATTTTAAAAATAAACAAATAGACATAAGGAAACTGAAGAGAAACAGAGGAGAAGCGAAGAAAGAATAGCAGAGGGGTTAAACTAGAGTGTTTGGTTTAACTTTTGGAGAATAGCTTCGGAGAAAAAGTGGTAAAAGTGTTTTTCATAATAGATTTTTAGGATCGGCAGAAGATTTCGACAGTTTGAGAAAATGGCGAGTGCGGCAAAAATACGAGAAAAAACACGACAAAACGAAAGAAATCATGGAAATGATTGTATTTACTTTCAACAACCCCAGTAACCTTTCAGAGAAACTTTCCGAATCGGCCGAAGATTGACTGAGCGTGTGAGAGCAGTGGCGGAGCCACACTGATGCATATATCTGCAGGTGCAGACACACAATTTTGAAAATATATATATTATGAAGGGAACCTATTACAATTTGTCTCAGCGGTGTAGTGGTAATCAGGCTTGTGTAACACGAGGAGGTCCCCTGTCTGAATGATGCCTTGGACAAGTTTATTAATCTTTTTTTAGCATGGGCTTGCAGTGGACACACAGCGCGTGGGGAAAGCCTTCTAAAAGAAAAGTTTGTTAAAAAATTTCTTTGCATCATAAAATTTAATACTAAAAAATATCTAATAACCCAAGTTTTTAGTAGGTGGAGCTCATATTTAGATATATACTCCCTCTGTACCTAATTATAAGACATATTTAACCGATTTTGGGGAGATTAAGGAAAGAAGTTAAATTAGTTAATTTTACTCATTTTCCTAAAATGTCCTTATATAAATTTAAAATGACCTAAGTAAAAGTAAATCAATAACTCCTACCACATGCCTCTCCAACCTATTTTTTTTCACATGCTATCTAATTGAAATAATGGTCTAACTATATATACATATATATGTGTATACATATAGATACACACACATATGTGTGTGTGTTTGTGTGTGTACATATAGACACATATAGGCACACATACCCCACACACATATAAACACACACACACACACAAAGATATACATGTATATATGTATGTGTGTTTATATTTGTACATACACATATTGACAGACACACTCAAATATACATATATGTACACACACCCACATATATATATGTGTGTGTGGGTGTGTGTCTATATATATTTGTGTGCACACACACACATATATATTTGTATATAGACACACACAAAATATATGTGTGTAGACACACACATATATACATACATACATATATGTAGATACACACATATATGTGCGTGCGCGCACAACACAAAATATATGTGTGTAGACACACACATATATACATACATATATATATGTAGACACACACATATATGTGTGTGTGTTATAGTGTCTATAGATATTTGTGTGTAGTCACACACATATATACATACATAGATACACACACACACACATATATATCTAAAAGTTTCGTTGACTGGAAGAGTATACACGTCCACATATATCTACTCACAAAAAATCAAACACACTTGAGAGAATAAAATAGGGGCGTTTTAGGAAAAAATTGACAATTATTAGAATGTTGTCTTATAATTAGGACCAAAACCAACTCTCAAATGTTGTCTTATAATTAGGACCGGAGGAGTATAATATATTTTCTTAACAAAGTGCAAATATTTTCCATTTTATATGTTTGTGAAGCTCAACTCTGATGGGGCCTCAAAAGGCCCATTACAGGAAGCGGCATGCGGGGGTTTGTTGCGGGATTGTTCTGGGAACTGGCTTCAAGGTTTTGCTCATGGTAATTAAACTCGGATCGGACCGGCCGGTTCGGACCGGCCGGTTCGGACCGGAAACTGGCGAACCGGCCGTGAGTCCGGTCCAGAATATGATAGAAACCGGGGTCGGTAAGTTTTTTTTTTTTTTAAAAAAACAGTACAGAAGAGAGGAGAGGCGAGAAACATAGCGGCGCGACCTCCACACCTTCGTCGTCTTCTTCCTTCCTCGCCGGCGACCTCCAGCGTCGTTCTGGTCTCATCGTCTCATCGTAGGTGAGGTAAGAGTTGGATATCAAGAAGGAGCCAAGGAAAGAGTCATGGGGAAAAAGAAGAGAGAAGAGGTTACAGGTATGGCTATGGCGTATGGGTTTGGACTTTGGGTAGATGATGAAGATGAGGGGGTGGTTCACCTATCGAGCAAAAAGAAAGGGGGGTGGTTCACGTGCTTGCTCCCCAATTTGTTATAAAAGAAGTGAAAAAGCGAGTCATAAATGAGAAGCAGACATGGCACGACTTTTGATATTTTTTTTCAAACTTTGTGACCTAATTCCCATTAATAAATATTATATAATAAATCTTTTATCCCGGTTTGACCCCGGTTCGACTCCGGTCTGACCCACTAACCCTTAACCCAATACCCCGACCGGTTCAATGACCGGTCCGGGTTTAATAACCTTGGTTTTGCTGCACGACTTGGAAGGTGCTCAGCGTTATCAGCTGAACTATGGGGAGTTTTGAGGGGGCTAGAAATGGCATGGGAAGCAGGTTAGAGGCATGTTGTGGTTGAAAGTGATCACAAGTCATCGCATTACTCTAAACCAGGTAATGCAGCTCGTGAGTCCCATCTGGTGGCTAAGATACGAGAAGTTACTTGCCGTCAATGGAACATAAGATTCTATCATGTTCTTAGGGAAGGGAATGAATGTGCGGATTGGTTGGCCAGCATGGTCCTAACCCATGTGGAGATCCCTGATGAAGCTCACTTCTCTGACCCTCCGTCTGGTCCTTATCAGTTTCTCCTAGCTGATGTGATAGGAGTAGCTCACTTTAGGAGGAGGTTGGGACCTTAGTCCCTTTTTATGTTTTCCATTGTCTTCTTGTTTTTATTTGTTTTGACTTCTTGTAATAAAAAAAAAAAGGTAAAAGATAAATAAATATGTTAAATTTCAATAATTCTAAAAGAATTGATTGGAAATTTTGAAATGTTGCAAAATTTGAGAAATTACCTAACCACCCTTACTTTTTTTTAAATAAAAATTCAAAAGGCTATAGTTTATAACTTTAGTTTCGCTATTAGCAACTCAAGTATATGTAATGACAATATTTGCATGAGAAATTCAAAAAAAAAAAAATGTTGAAGCTTTTTTAATTGTTGTGAAATTATTTTTCAATTGAACCCCATTTTTTGTCCTAAACTTTATAAAGAGTGGGTTACCTTTTATCCTCCTTAAAAAAAATCGGGGGCAAACCCCAAATTCCACTACAAATTTTGCACCCACAAATATTTAATGCGACTCCGCCTTGTGTGAGAGTGAAGAGGACGGCTGGAAGAAAGGCTGGAGAAGATAGAAGACGAGAACACGAACAAAAGAGAGAGAAAGAGAACACAATGGATAAATTGAAGGAGAGAGAAAATGAGAAAAAGTGGCTTTTTCAAAACCATGGTTTTGGCTCTAAAATAGCTTCTGGTCTTTTTAGGATGTTTGGTAAACTTTTTGCAAAACCATGGCTTTGCCTCCAAATGCACTTTTCTTAAGTTTGCCAAACACTCATATTCAATTGAGCTACTAAGTTAATGAATACTGATTAATAGATAACCAACATGTATTTCTAAATCGTTAGTTGATTAAACTAAATTGAAAAGAATAAAATTTTGAAAAGAAAGAGTATACAATAAAACAAATCTCTTCCCTCCTTCACTTTTCAATCCAGACAGAATTATTCACTCAATATTCTGTTTAGATGGTGGAGGTAATAAAATTAAACCCCTCAATCACCCATGCTTCTCTTTTTCCCTAAAGCTGGTCCCACTATGAATCATAAAAACCTTTTAACATGAAGAAGAAACCACAACCTCAATAACTCCAAATGGCACAAGGCTCAAGTATAGTTTAAAAATAAAACGTCGTACCAAGTTGAATATGAATATATTAAATATAAATCTCATTTCACATGAGACTCTGCCACACTTTCAAGCAGAGTATCTCTCAACATTTAATGCATTCATGATTTCATTCACACCTCAATTTGCAGTAGAAAATGAAAATTCTGTCAGAAGAATATGACTTTCTGATAGAGAAACTCAAAAGTTGGACATGTTATCTTCATTCAAGCCATGTCTCAGGACTTAACTAAGAATTCCTAATTCAGATGTGCAGATTCAAGAGACAACATAGAGGGGACCATAGTTCTGAGTGTGAAAATCTTGAGGACTATTTTGTTGCTGGAGACACATATAGGGAATCTCATTGTGATTCTCTTTCTTTGAAAAGAGACTTGTGATGAGAGGACCAGAATTGGGACGCCATTGTTTCTTTGTGTTAGGAGCTTTTCCAGAATCATATATTGGACCAGAGACATGACTTTGCTTTTTCCCAAAAGAACCCTTTGTTTCTTCAGAATTAATGTTGTTGTTGTTGTTGGTTTTGGGCTTGCTTTTCTTCTCAGATTTCCACCATGAAATCACAGAACTTTTCCATGATTTTTTCTTCTTCTTCCCTCTTTTCTTCTCTTCCTCTTTATCTGATGATTCTTCTCTCTTCCCTCCTCTTCCACTTTCTGGGTACACTGATGATGAGCTCTTCACTTTTGCTTCTGTCATCTCATATTTTCTTGCTTCCTCCAAGAACTTAACCAAACCAAGAAACTCAGAAATTGCCAAAAATATAAATGAAATATTATTGCTTTCACAGTTTCACTTCAAGAAAAGAGTTTGCAGTAAAAACTGATGGGAAAAGAAACTAACCAGAAAAAAAGAAAGATTGGTACCTGAGAAAAGTCCTCCTGCAGATCAAATCCATATTCATCATAATAACTTGCCTCAGATTTTGGGTGTGTTGGAGATTTCATCATCATTGATCACAAAGATATATATGAAGATGTCAGGTCAAAAATTAATATGGAAAGAAGAAGGGGAAAAAAAGAGAGAGAGAAGCAGAAGAACTATGGAGGATAAGAAAAAGAAGAAAGCTTTATAAGAATATTTAAGAATATTTCATTGTAAAAACAGAAGGACATTAAGAGAGAGGGAAACAAGAAAGACCAAGAAGGAAAGTGAAGAGACTTGAATGGAAAATAATGACTATGTAAAAACTTTACAGCAAATTGCTCCACTCTGGGTTGAATTTGGTGGCTCTAGCTTGAATCATAAAAAAGACAAATTTTAACCACTCTTCTGATTCTGATAGATATCATAAATTCATAATCACCATGCCATTTGTACAATCTCTTGTTCACATTTGCTTGTGACGTGAATTGGAAGGTATATCAGTCTTATAATAATTATTAATCCAAATGCATGTATTTATTAATTTCATACATGCATTATATATAATGTATGTAATACTAAAATACATGCACTATACATATAAAATGTGTACAGACATCATGTATAAAATACTTCAATTTTTGGAAAATTCAGGACGCGTTTTCATATCTTTCTACATTTTTTTTTTTTTTACTGATGCGTTCCTTGAATAGGATTTAATTTTTTTTTTTTTTAAAAAAAAGATAAAATTAAAATGTTTCAATGTACTATAAATTGGTGTGACAATGGACTAATACCCATTAAGTGAATAATTTAATGAGTAAGTGGAATAAAAGACAAAAAGATCAGATGCAACAAGAAGCACCTGAACAATTGTATTGATTTATATGAAAGGTAACAAGATTTGAAAGTTAAGTAGCAACAAGTTTGAAAAAAGAGGAAAACATGAAAGGTAACTAGAAATGCCTGTTTGAGCAAAAAAAACTAGAAATGCCTGAGATTATGGAGAACATCATTATGAATTTATGATCAACTATTTTTTTCTCTTATGGAACCACACTTAATCACCCCACTAAACTTTATTATTATTATTTTTTAAAAAATATAGTTTTTCTCCCCCTCGCCCCCTACCTTTGAGTAAATTTAAAGTGATTTGAAATCAATTCCTCTATCTGACTCAGTTATTATAAGCATGTTCTTCAATAACGTTGTCAAACTCACAAGTTTAAATAAACTCGTCACAATAACGTATAAACTCATATCGTGAATTCAAGTAGTAAACTTGTAAGAGTTTAATTTTATGATTAAATACGTATTAATAGTGTATATTAAAGAATTAAAATTTAAAAAATGACCAAAAAATTTATTTAAATATATTTTAAATCCAAATAATTGAAATTAAATATATCAACATTCATAATTTATTATAGAGTAAATACCCTTTCTGACCCCATTTTAGTCCCTGATAAAAAAATCGACCCTTATTCGTCTTTTTATGGGACTAAAAAGGACCTTTTGGAAATTTGTAAGAGATCAAAATGTTCACCAATTGACCCTTATTCGTCCTTTTTATGGACTAAAAATGACATTTTTTTTTGTTAGGGACCAAAATGGGGTCCGTGTTTTTTGTCAGGGACCAAAAAGGGTATTTACTCTTTATTGTATTTAACAAAGAAATTTCTATAAATTTCATATATAAAGCGTTGAGGATGACAAAATCGAAAAAGTTAACACGATTTTGTAAGCTATAAATGTTAAAACAGTAAATTCGGTGTGTAAACTCGTGAGTTTAACCGAGTTTACAGCTAACACAAGTTTACTAGTGATTCAACTCGATTTAGTAAGATGGAAATGTAAAGGTGATAAATTTGGAAAGTCAAGTTGACAACAATGTTCTTCAATGTGTTGTTTTAAGAAACTAGTTTTAAATTGTTTAAATTTCATTCCAATGATTAATAAATATAACAGATTTCAAATTCAAGCAAACAAATAATTAATGTATTTGCTTCTTTAATATTAAAAAATAATAATTCTAAAACATTCAGATTTGATCATCTATTCCCCTTGAAAGTTGAAACTGTGTTTTCTCTACTAATGATCGATGGTTCCATAATCCAAGTTATTGAATTTAGAATAGGAAAAATGTAAAAGACGAGACAGTGATAGTGCATGATTCTGAGTTGGTGATGGATCCGTGATATTGGGATGAGGCTGTAATAAATATCTTCAACGCGTGGCCGAGACAAACACGCCACATTTCCCGGACGCGCCACTTAACTTTCATTTCTTTTAACATTACCGCCTTAATTTCTATTACAGCATTATAGGATCTCCAGAGTCCAACGCAACGCGTGTAGACCTGGAGATATATATATATATATATATATATATATAAAATAAAATTTTAGGAAGGGGGTTGGACTCACCCACGATCCAAGGAAAAGGCGGAATCTCTCTTCCTCCTAGGTGATACTGATGTTGGGTAGGGCGAGCCGTCTATTACCCTCAGGCGTGAGCCTAGGCACCCAGGAGCTAGGATGTCTCTACCAGCGCCTTAACCAACTCTAAGATCGAACTCCTCCCTTTGGTGAGAGTGTCCGACCCTTTGCTAGATGAACCTAAGGACGAGGGGTGAGCTGGAAATATATGTTAGGTTATGATTTAGCAAAGTAAGTTTGGGCCTTATGTAAGTTTTTTTGTTGTCTGAGCCTCCAAAAGGCCTAACAAGACCTAAAACTTACACCCTGGTCCTTGGGCTCAACTGATAAAGGGGTCGGACACTCTCACCAAAGGGAGGGGTTTCGATCCTGGAGTTGGTCAAGGCGCTGGGGGAGGCATCCTAACTCCTAGGTGCGTAGGTAAACGCCTGAGGATATTAGACGGCTCGCTCTGTCCAACATCGGTATCACCTAGGAGGAAGGGAGATTTTGCCCTGCCCTTGGATCGTGGGTGAACCTAACCCCTGTCTTAAAATTTTTTGTATCAAAAAAAAAAAAGACCTAAAGCTTACTTAAAAAACTATCTAAAATGTTGGCCTTTAAACAAGTTTAAAGCCTATGTATCTAAATTCATATATAATCCATCAAGCTTATTTAAAAGCTTATGTTATGGCCAATAACTATTGGGAGCAAGTGGTAAGGGACTTGTTTTTCCACCATTACGTTCTCGATTCGAGGCGTGAAAATGAAGAAAATGTTGTTGGGAGCTCTTCCCCCACGACTATGGGCCCGACGCGAGACGAAATTCGGATTAGTTGGAACCGAAGGTTGAGGTGAACTAGATGGGATACCAAAAAAAAAAGCTTATGTTATATCTTAAAAGTTTAAGGATTCATTTTCAAATGAAATAAAAGAGTAAGTAAGAGAAAGAAAAGAACATTTAGGACCCGTTTGTTATAAAGAAAGTTTGGGGAGGGAAAGTAACTTTGGAGGAAGGAAAGGAAAGGAAAGGAAGATTTGAAAGATGAGGAAAGATGGCTTGAGTTGTTTGGTAGGAAGAAAATGAAGAGGGAAAGTTGGTAAAAAATTAGGAAATGTCTATTTTACCCTCAAAAGAAATTAATTCAAAATAAAAAAAAATATTTTTTTCTAAAATATATTTTTAAAAAAAAATATATTATTGTTAAGTTCGAACTTTTGAAGAAAAAAATTTCGCCAAATTTGAACTTTCCCGCCAAATTTGAACTTTCCCGCCAAGTTTGAACTTTCCCGCCAAGTTCAAACTTCCCGCCAAATTTGAATTTCGAGGTAAATGTCAAAAACCATCTTCCAGGAAGATGGCAGCCTTTCCTTCCATTTTCGGATGGAAAGCACTTCCCTCAAATGAGGGAAGATGGACCCTCACTGGAAGATGCTGACTGGACTTTCTGTGTAACAAACAACCAAAATCCATGGGAAGATTGGGATCTTCCCTTTCCCTCCCCAAGCTTTCTTTGTAACAAACGGGTCCTTAGTGACAACAATTGTCTAAACAAGTAGGAATTGCATTAAAAATAATTAATTATCTATTGACTAAGGATTTA
Source organism: Acacia pycnantha (assembly GCA_025563575.1). Taxonomy (NCBI): domain Eukaryota; kingdom Viridiplantae; phylum Streptophyta; class Magnoliopsida; order Fabales; family Fabaceae; genus Acacia; species Acacia pycnantha. The sequence goes on from JAMWYP010000118.1 coordinate 1,562,974, forward strand.
TTTTTAAAATCAATCAAGTACGACAAGTGACATGTAAAACTATATTTTGCCTCTTGTTTTTCTTGTAGAAAATAAAACAAACTCCTCCTATTAAAATCATTTTCATCTGGGCATCACTAAAAACTTACTGTAATTATTATGTTGCATCAAACAGTGGCGGACCCAGGAAATTACGGAAGGGGGGCACAATTGGTGGGGGGATTCGGGTGCAGCGCTCCCGAATTTTTTTTTTTTAAAGAAAAGTTTTAAATGCATTAAAAAACAAAAGAATATAAACAAGAAAAAAAATTTTATGAAATCAAGTGAATATTGATAATGTAATAAAAGAGGAAATTATTTTACAAACTTGTCATTTAGAAAAAGCAAGGCTAAATACGGTTAGAAATGCAGTTACATAAACTACAATGAAGGGTGGACACTTAATAAGTTCAAGTACATATATTTTAATAAAAAATATATATTATATTATAATAAAAATAATTACAATGTCATCCTTCTAGGCCTTATGTTTTAGAATTCTATCATAATTGCCTTATTATCAATGCTATCAAATACATATTTTTCAATATAAGGTACTAAACAATCATTCAACCATTCATCTCCATCCGATTACGAAGTGCAATCTTGATATATTAGACATTTAATTTAAGGGTGAACAATCATTTAAACATGTATTAATTCAAGGAAAGTAGATAAATAATGCTAATGCTAATGAAAATTTGAAACCAAGTTATTAATTCTAACTCTATTAACTTTATTTTTTTTTTTTAGAAAAATCCTAAATTTTTGGGGGGCACTCCCCCAACTATACACCTAGGTCCGCTTCTGGCATCAAATAATACAAATTAAGGAAAAGGTAGTAAGCTAGCATTGTCATCTCAAGCGATAAAAAAAGAAGAGAAGTAGATGTAATCAATTGTTGAATGAAAAGATTAAACTCATTAAATGATGAAATGTGAAATTTATGGTTAAGACTAAGTTATTAAATTTAATAATAATATATATAAGTAATTTAGATCAAATTATATATAATTATGCATGATACTACATTTTTAAAAAAAAAAACTAAATAGGTCAGGTCTGAAGACCTATATGCTAGGCCTTATAAAAATAGACCTTACCTATTTATTTAAATAGGCCTTTACTAAATAGGCTAGGCCAAACTATGATTAACATAGGCTAAGCCATAAACCTCTGATAGAAAGCCTAACCTATTTTTACTCCTAAATGCATGCGTGTTCAAAGCCTTTTCCTCTAAAATCAAACATAACCAAACATTTGCCGGTTGAACTTTTATCACTGTAGTAAGTTTTTTTAACACGCTAATCCTAGTTTTTATTATTATCGTAGTCAGTTTATGATCTTACTATCTCAGATTCTAAATATAAAACATACTTTGTAGTATAATTTATACTACTATTTTTAAAACCGGAAGAGTATTTTTTTACTCATGGTTAAAGCCTAGGAAAAGGTCAATCCGTGAACTGCATATATATATATATATATATACTACAATTAAAATATCCCCTCACGTTCTTTATGGAAGACATATTTAGAGAGTTACTCTTAACCCTAAGTATAAAATATGTTTTTCATATTTGTTAATCTTTTCATAATTTATCCATATCAATACTCCCTAAATTAAAGAAGATGATTAGGATACTGTTGAACATTCATGCCACGTGAGTTAACTACTCCAAATTAGGTAACAGATAATGACAACCCTAGTGCCAGATTTAATTTTTTAAAAACAGAACAGTTAACATTGGAGTGAACGGGAGTCATTCTACCTAATTTTTCATTGTTTTTAAAATTTATTACATACGAATTAGCAATAGAAACTTCAAGCAAATTAATGTTATGCGAAGTTAAATCAGAAGTCTGACTATATTCTAGGCCATCCCAGGAGAGCAACTGCAATCTGCCATAACAAGCCGTGTTGCAAAAAATAAGTGTATGCACATGCAAGAGTCATAATTTAGTTTTCAAAATCTTAATCATTGCATGCATATACACTACAGAAAAACCAACACATCTTAAACAAGAACAGGACCAGAAGACAGCTTCAAACTGGATTTATAGGAACACTACAAGCATGCAACTTTTGTGGTATTTACCACAGATGCTGGCACCAAAGACACAAAATGAGTAGAATCAGCCCACAAATAAGAAAGCAGCCTTCAAGTCCATCAATTCCCTATACAATTCATGTTAGTCATGACAGAAAAAAAACCAGGTAGCTTATAGAATCAAACCCAGTAAGGATGACACTTTATGGATCCTCATACACACCCATAAAGATCCTTATTTTGGTCCATGATGATCACAGCTGAAGCAGAGGCAATGCCATTATAAGCCCAAAAATGGAGAAGAGCAAAAACATCATCCATGTGGGTAAAGATTGCTTTCTGTTTTTCCTCACCTCTTTCAATTCCCCTGCTGCTACCTTCATGTCTTCTCCTGTAAACTCTGTAACTTTTCTCAACATGGGCCTTGAACTCTTGTCACGAGATGCCACCTCAGATGCCATTTGTTCAGAGGCAGCTTGCTCGGAAAGCCGCTGGTTGTACTTATCAACATACTCAGGGAACATTTTCCTGAATGTTGCACTGTATGCAAAATAGTTAAACTCATCAAATTTCAGAGTGACTTTGCTCAATTTCTACCATGAACGTCTGGTATAATAAACTTACTTCTTGCAATTGAAAGCAAGGGAAGATTTTGCTAAACGTCGCTTCTCTTCAATAGTAGTGCTAACACTGCCAGTCGTTGGACTGGTGTCCACCTGCAAAAGGGAAGAACTAAATGCCCTCAACAAGGTACTAGATACGTGACAAATCATGAAGCATTGATTATTCGGACACACACACATATGAAAAACACATCGAAATAGAGTGCGAGAGCTAGCTTTGGTTCAGCGAAGGCTTGTATTCCACAAAAATGATGCAAGAGAAAGTGAACTCACAAGTGGAAAACAAGCATACAGCATGGACGATAATATAATTAATTCAAATTAATATGAAAAGCCCTAACATGCTCACCATGAAGGATAGAAGACCCGTAAGTATGCTGCGTTCAGACAGATATAGGAAGAATCAGTAAAAAAACTATAAAGTAGAAATCTGCGTCAACTATAATTCTCAGATGACAATCACAGGTGATCAGGCATAAAACCATATTCCCATGAGTCAAGCAGTCATCATCTAGGAAAAAAACAAAGAGAAGATCACATAAAGAAACTCCATGAAACTAATCAGTCTGACCTTGATACGGACCACATAGGATTCCAACTTTCTGGATGAACTGCAAAAGCAGCATAATTCACATGATCATTAAATTGGAAGAATATGGGTAACCACAAAACTATCTGACTTCGCTATGTTTATTATGCTAATGTTTTTATTGCTCAACAATGCCGTCACATCCTTGTTCATTTTCTATTTCCATACCTAAAATTATTGAAGCAGACAAAGGATTCAAAAGATGAAAGAACTTACAGTCACTCATGGACAAGCAGATCTTTTTCTGTGTAATGAAGCGTCCATTAGGTGTAGTCATGCTACATGGTTGACCATATACAATTTAGACAATATGCCAATAAACCAGATAAGCACTTAAGCACAAGCAAATATGAAAAATGAGTATTATATAAATAAAAATCACCTGATTCCAGGAGGTTTATATGGATATTCAGCAGGAAACTTGATTTTTCCATAATAATATCCACCTGATAATAAGACCAATAAACATATATTATAAATCATGACATTCATCATCACAAAGCACCAAAATAAATCTGAAAACAAAAAGCAGCAATAATCAAAATTCAACAACTTAGCAAACCTGCAAAAGGTGTTCCTTCACTTCCTTCCAACACATAATCTGAGACATTAACACGAAATAAAATGAATATCAACCCAAACAAATTGATATGTGCACAAAACACAGGCAAACTAAAATTTTACGTTTACTTTTTTTACATAAATTCAACACAAAATAGTTTAAGAAAATGAAAAACTGGAAGGCAATCTTACGCCACTCGAGTATATCATTAGGTGATGGACGAGCAACTATATGGGACACGGGCTCCTGCAAATTCATGATAAAGATTAAGCATTATCCAGTTGACATATTGCAAAAACCCTGACTTGCATTACATCGAAACACAACTTAAGAAGGAAGTAAGATGATGTACTTTACAAAGAGCTCTAAATTCCTTCTGAAGGCGCTTGACACATGATTTCTCCGCCATTCAACAAATGTCAAACAATATCAAGCAAAGACCTGCACTGTACTTTATTTCTTTGATCCCAACAATAATCTTAGCTACCTACCTAGCACTGATTGAGGATAAAAATATGATTAAAAAGATAGCAAATAAATTAGAGAAAACAATAATAAGAAATGTAAAAGATCCCAATTTTTGTTACATTGTTGGTTTGGAATCAGAGGATCAATTCAAAGACACTACCTCAGTCAAACGTATATAATTGTACACAAATAATGAGTTCTATGGGATATTTCAGATGGAGGAAACATACGACCTACTATTACCAACTAAGAAGCGTGAACAACCTATGAGAGATAAAACATGGCCAATAAACTTGAAAATTTTGAATCGTCACTTGCCAACAGAGACCTATAACAATTTCAGTCAAAAACACAAGTGTCGATGCTTAAATTTTATAGAATGATATAAAATAACAGCACCACCTAGTTCCCATAAATCTTATCTTAGCAGTAGATTCATCATCCACATTGCTCCCTGCAGTGTATAGCAGAAAATTTACTGAGACTAGTGAAGCATATAAAATCACCCCAATAAAAGTATCATTGTACTTTATTCTGTAAGTAACATAAAATTACTAGATTGTATCTGTCGACCACCAAGTACCAGCAAATGAAAGAAATCCAAAATCATCTACTCTCAAATTATAACTATTAACAGCTACTTTATGTTTGTTCATTGTATGAAGCCCTGCTCATCCAAAACAGATAATTCTCCTTTCCTCTAAACCTAAGTATCCACCATAAGACATAACAAGGGGAAGTAGAGCCCAGTAATAACTACAGACTCAGAGATATGAAAGAGAAGCAGAACTGTCTATCCAGTCGTCACCCTCTTCTCCTAAATGTATGGCTGTGTAAAGTTTGATGGCAAAAATGAACAATTTTGAACGGAAAACTGATTCTCTGGGAGCTTAACCTTGTTCTCAAGTCTCAACATGGTGTTTGATAACACTATCTAATGCTTGGACTGATCAAGAATGAAATTTTTTCTCTTCTACTGAACATTGGTTCCCCGGAAATTCATTCATGTCCTTGAAACAAGATGCTACTTGGTTGGACCGATCCTTCCCCAGCAGAAAAGTTTTTGAACCTTTCCACTTTGCTATCTTCTAAAATTCCCCTTCAATTTTGTACCTTTTTTCGGTTTCCACACCTGCCAAATACTCAGGTAATTCCACCCAATCACCCCGATTCACAAAAAATAAAAACATAGGGTAAACTGATTTTGTGGATAACGAATTTCCTTGTATCTCGAAAATGGATCATGAATTCAACGAAAATTTACCACCCACAAATCAAAATTGCAAGACGAAGCCTTAATTAGAATCCACTATTGCTGACTTGGAAAAAGAACTGGGCAGCATAAAAATCAAACGAACATACTCAAGCACAAATCGATCAAATCCCATACATAATCAGCAAAGAGAGAAATCAAAACAGATTCTTATTGAAAATTGGAAGACTTCGGGCCTGAGAAAGGAAATCGAAGTAAGAAAAAAAAAAAAATCACCTGAGATCTGTATCTCGCCAATTCGACCAGGCTTCGATTCGAGGAAATGGTTACTGGGGATTCCAGCGTTATCTGTTAATTTATTAATTATTAATTATTTATTTTTCCCGTTTCGAAACAAAGAGCGCCGAAAAGTTGTTGCTGGCAACGTTCTAAAACGGTGGCGTTGAAATTGGGAGCGAAGGAGCAGTTGATCTTAAAGCTGCGAATTAAGGTCGACCATCAGGACCAGGCCGACCCGTATAGGATCTGGAGTAAGAAAAATATTTATTTTTCAGATCCAAGAGCACTAGGGTTAGAGTCGGGTTTGAAAGTTACTATTTCAAATTTTAATTATTTTTTCTTTTTTTTTCAAGGAAATATAATTAGTAAATTACAAGTTCTAATTTATCAAATAAATCTTGTCAACATTAATATCCAAACAATACGAATCATCCAACAAATAAACATATTCATTAATTCGTAATCAAAAGCAAACTATTGTTTACAAATAACTCACATAAAACATAAAAAAATATACTCAGGTTTTAAATTTAAACTATTATTCAATATTTCTATGGCAAGATTGACCTTATGACTTGTGATGAAAATGTTATAAATATAAGGAGCAAACTGACTTTCATTTTTAATGAATATTTGAATGTGAGGACATCTCTTTTAACTCCAAAATTTTTTTTTTTTTGTTTAAAAAAATTTAACAGGGCCTAACGGGCCAGCCTGAAACCTGCAGGGCCGGCTTTTTTAAGCCTGGGCTCCTGTAGGGCCAGGCTTACAGGATCAATTTTATTTAACTAATCTAATTTTTAAATCCAACCCTTAAAAGGCAAGGATTTAAACAAACCAGCCCGACAAACTCGACCTAATTTCCTTTCCTGACCCTAGCTTATCTGAGCCCATCCAATTTAATGCCCGGCCCTGTCTGCCCATGCTTCTGTGTTTGTACACACGGGTGGATGCTGGAGCGACTTTCTCACAATAAGGAAGCTTCCTTTACGTTTAAAAGACCATTTTAGCCTTATGCCTTTGCATTTAAAATTCTAAATCATTGAGGTGCAGTTTACTGTAAGTTTGCAGCTGCCTTATATATATATATATATATATATTAACCATCTTGGATCCTTTCCAACTTACAAAATCATCTTAACAGTTGCAAACTTATTAAATTTGCAAATATAACCCATCAAGTTTACTATTTTTACATTTTTCATCTTATAAAATTGTGTCAACTCACTCTTAATCTTTTAGTTATGATCATATTCAGTAACTTTATATAAAAATTCCATAAAAAATTTGTTAAATATAATAAGTTATAAGTGCTAATTATTTAAATTTGAAATATATTTTGAACCAAATTATTGTCAATTTTATATTTTAATTAGGATAAAGCTGCAAAAATACACATGTGTTTTACTCTGAGGAGCATTCAACACCAATTTTTTTTTAGGTGTAAAACTACACATGAACTTTCAAAATTAGGGCAAAAATATCATTACTGTTAAATTGACTTGACATAGTTACTTTTTTGGGCCCCACATTATTAAAAGAAATAATAAAAAAAAAAACCTTACTTTTTTAATTTACGTTACTGCCCTCCTGTTCCCACCATCTCACACCCTCTTCGTCTTCATCAAATATCTTCCTGCTTCCACTGCAATTCGTAGAAGGCACAAATCTCATATCTCCACAACTATCACAGACAAATTCTAGTTTTCTCTCTATTCTCTCTTCTCTTCGTTGCAATTCATGACCTTACTCCTTAGTTTGCCATGACTTCGATTTGTTCCTGCGACTTTTGGGAATGTGGGTATTTGGTTTGTGTTATGGGTCTATTTCCCGTTTGCAAGAAAAAAGAGATTTTGAGTTATTTTCGAGGAGGAATTTCAATGCGTCAACATTGTCCTCAATTTTCACAATTTCATTTTAGATTATGGGTTTGTTGTGATTTTTGTCTGCAATTTACAACGTTAGTTTTTTTTTTTTGGTAAAAGAGCAAAAATACACATGTGTTTTATCCCGGGAGTGCCCAGCACCATATGCTTTTTTTGGAAGCAAAAATACACACGTGGTTACCATTTTGGAGCAAAAGTCACATCCCACCGTTATGTTACTGTTCACTTCAGCTCTTTCTCTCTCATCACGGTAAACAGTAACATAACGGTGGGATGTGACTTTTGCTCCAAAATGGTAACCATGTGTGTATTTTTGCTCCCAAAAAAAGTATATGGTACTGGGCGCTCCCAGGGGTAAAGCACATGTGTATTTTTGCTCATTTACCTTTTTTTTCGTTTTTTCAAAACTTCCACGGAGAATCGATTATATAGTTTCTTGACCTTCCCTATGAGAGAAATTCCAACGGATTTTGTAATACCCTAAAAATCTGTATCATAAATTGGTGAAATAATACCTAGGTGAACATGTGGTCTCAAAGAATATGTTAAATTTATCTTATTTTTTAAAGGAAAAATTTCTTGGAACTTAGAGAATTCTAGTGCCAAATGACGAAAATGCCCTTATAGGACATAAGTAACTTAGGAAAATTATGAAAAATCCTAGAAGGCAGTAAAATAATTATTAAAATTAGGAGAGTATATTATCTCTAATTTTAGTAATTTAATAAATTATCACCTTGGGAAAATTATAAGAAGGGGATCAAAAAGTATTATAATGACCATAATGCCCCCTTAAATTCTAAACTAATGCAAGAGTCATGAAATTCTAATGTTAATACAAAAGATTGAGGATAAGGAGTTATCTTAATTAAGAAAATTATCCACAACTGTTAAGAAAGCAATTAAGTAATTATTGGGTAATTATTTAAGCTTAAGCAAAGAAAATTCAAAGATAATTATGTAAAGCTCCAAAATTGGTGGTAAATGCTAAGAATTAGCATAAATGTATTTTCTAATTAATTGGAAATTTTCAAGAAAAATTAATGAGATTAGGTATTTTTAAGCCTAAATACAAGTTTGGACCAATAGGAAAATTATGTAAGAAATTATGTAAAATAATTATTAAATAATTATTTTATATTAAATAAAATATAAAACGAAAAAAAGGATCAGATGTGGACCGAATTTTGGGAGAAAATATGGATAGGAATAGAGATAAAATATCATGATATTTGTTTTCAAGTTGTAATATTTTATTATATAATTAAATTAAAGTGAATAGTAAAAAAATAAATAGGAAACGGATCTTATCTAGAGAACCAGGAATAGGATTTCTAAAGTCAAGGTATAATATTGATCAGTGGATTTTTACCTTCAAGTGACCTTTTCCGGAAGTTAATTCCGAAGCCGGTAGAGCTTTTTCCTAATAAGACGAAATAGGGACAATCTGATAAATAGGCAGATAGTCCTAAAATTAGGATTTGAACAAAATAAATTATAACTCAACATTTGGAGATGATTTTATAATTATCCGGATATTTCTAGTAAGTGAGAAAATGTCTTCAAAGTTGTAATTCCGAATTTTTGAGATTTTCCGAGATTACGCGATTCGGACACCGATCAGGGAATTTATCGGGCTGGAAGCAAAAAGCAAAAGCAAAATTGGTGACTCATCCTTGGCTTGGGCAAGGGGCAGGACGGTTTTGATGTGTTTTGTGGCCAAAAATCACCCTTCAATAAACCCTAATTTGTGTGGTTAGGAATAAATCGAAAATGCCCAAAATACCCCTACAAAATCTCTATAAATAGCACCATCCTCTCTTCACAATTCTCACACCATTCCTCTTGAGCATTTCGAAAATAGAGAGAAGTTAGAGAGAAGGAGGAGCCGGGGAAATTTGTAGCGAAGCTCTGGGTAAGTTTTTCGGTACCTAAGCTTTCGTAGTTCTTTCGGTAGTTTTAGTAGAATTGTTAGTTAGATCTAGGAAGTAGGAGATGAGATTCCTATTCTTGTTTTTAGGCCTCATTGCGTCGAAAGATGCTTGACGAGGTAAAAACATAGTAGGGACTGAGTTTCTGAAAGTTGGGAGTTAAAGTAACGAAGTGCTGGCGAAATTCCGCCGATTAGGGGTATGGGGCAAAATGGTAATTTTTACCTAAAATGCCAGTTATGATGTCAAATCACTAAAAAATGTGATATTACTCTTACAGGACATCAGTAACCTTGATCTGCTGCCGTTACGCCGTCCGACGAGCCGCTGTTGGACGTTTCGCTGTTTTCCACCGGAAATACCGACGACCGTCAACGAAGGTACGTTCGCATACTGTAACACTGACTCTGATGTTTATAGTATGCAAATATGTGATGATATGATGTGTGGATAGTTTGGTGCCGAAGGCAAGGCTAGTCTACGTGGGTGTTCCAACCAGTCATCGTTAACCTCGGTGAGGCCCCTATGGTAGACACTTACCTGGCCATTCTATTCGGTGCTATATGCACCGTGCTTATGGAATGGTACTTAGGTTTACCATATGTGATAGATACAACCCCGGATAGAGGCTCTGTTTAGGGTCACCGACTCGGATGGAGGCTCTGTCTTGGGTCACCGACTCGGATAGGGATTCTATTAGGGTCACCGATTATACATTCACGGATAGAGATTCTATTTAGGGTTACCGAGATACATTCACGGTTAGAGACTCTATTTAGGGTCACCGATTATACATTCACGGATAGAGACTTTAAGGGTTACCGATTATACCTACTGCTCTATGTTTATGTGTTGTCATTATTGTTCATGAATATCTGTCATTTGTATACTGTTGTATTTGAGCATGAGGTTAACCGTTACCTAAGATCCAATGCGCTAAATTGGATCTCAGCTATAGCTTCAGGGTCCGGAGGACCGAGGGCCAAGGAGAGAAGCAAGCAGGCCACGTAGAAGATCCGGTTGAAGATTTCTTGATTGAAGATTTCTTTCTGTTGTATTATACTTTTGAACAACACGGTTTTGTACCGCTTTTGTATCCAGCCAGACTTACGGCATTTTATATATATACATATCAGTTACTCAATCGCTCCGGTGCTCTACTCTGATGAAAAAAAATTATACTGCTTTTGAAAAGTTGGGATGTTACAGATTTCACCGATTCCATGGGACTATAGAATCTATTCATTGATCCTAAACGATCAAGATTGGATTGAAGGGGAAGTCTCTAAGGGAAATTGCTACTCTGGCTTGAAGACTGTGCTTAAGACCAACGCCGCTTGGCTGTGTGAGGCCTTCCGAAGCAGCGCTCAGTTGGACGTCATCTTGAATGTCACCAAGGCCGTTACTCTTCCGGCCGCCTGCAAAGTCTCTGCTCCTTCTGCTACTAACTATCGATGTGAGTGATTCTTTGTTTTTTTTTTGCTTAATCGTTCCCTTTTTTGTGTCTCGGATTTTGTTTATTTGGTTTCTGATCTAGTGGTGAGGTTGATGAAGGGGAAAGAGAAGGAGAGCTCGGCGAAGTTGGAGTTGGGGCTGCTAGAGGAGGAGACGAAGGCGTTGCCAGCGGAGGAGCAATATTGTTGCCGGATCCGGCGGCAATGATGGTGCCGAAGCAGGGGGGACGACGTCGAGCGACTGATAGGGAAGGGAGGGCAGTAGGGTAAATTTAAAAAGTCAGGCTTTTTTATTTCTTTTAATAATGTGGGGCCTACTGAAAAAGTAACTCTATTAAGTCAATTTAACGGGTCAATTTTTGTCCCAATTTTGAAAGTTTATGTATAGTTTTGCACCTAACAAAGACATTTGGTGTTGGGTGCTCCTCAGAGTAAAACACATGTGTATTTTTACACCTTTACCCTTTTAATTATTTTAAAAAACATTTTTATTAGTTATTTATCGATAAAAGTAAGCTTTACTTAGGCATGTTCGTTTAAACTCCTTAGCCGTGAATACAAATAAATCTCTTATTTAATTGAAGTATTTAAGTGAAATATATATTATTAGTATTTACTAAGCAATCAGTTTTCTGACAAATAAATAGAAATGCACTGGTCTTGAGCTACAAAATCGATCAATCCAAAAACATTATAAGTTAATTTAAACGATTTGGCCCTCCCTATTCCCTAACCTGCAACCTCATTTCTGATGAGTGAATTTGCGTAGACGATTGGCACAATTCGAAAAATGAGCATGGAACCGAAAGATGATTGGTCACTACCAAGTACCAACATTCTTTTTTTCTTAGATAATTGAATGATGACTGACATAAAACATGCCTATCAAATTAATATTTGTGTTAATCATCAATAGATGACTTTTTCTTAGGTGATTTAAGAGTTGTTAGCCTGCCCTTTTGCTTTCGAAAAAAAAAAAAAAGAGTTTTTAACATCCATTTGATATACGGAGTAAAATAAATACACAAAATAAAAAAATAATTTTGATTCAATTTTCTTTTTAATAAAAAAATAACGATTAAAGTACAGAAATACCCATGAACGGTTACCAAAAGTGTATTCAGTACCATATATCTTTCACAAGTTCAATAACACCCTAGAATATTTAAAATTGGAGCAAAGATGTTATTACCAATATAACCTAACGCTATTATTTTTTTGTGGTGGGGCTCGCATTACTTTTACATGTGCATATATAACAATATTAGGTTATATTTAACCGTCCTAACTTTTGCTCAATTTTAAATGTTTATAGGTGTTCTTGCACCTCTAAAAATTATATGATACTAGATATACTTTTCATAAAAAATTATGGATATTTTTACACCCAAAAAATAAAACTAGGCTACTAACAAAACCCCCCAAGGAGATCACATGAATTATTTTTTTAAAACAACTTTGGAATCAAAAGATCATAATTGGCTTGACTAAATTGATCTACACCTTTGGCCTTTTCCAAGAAAGTGGAAGATATATAGTAACATCACGTGCCTGATCACATGACCTTTCTGAAATTTCTGTCACCATTTTCACCGAACCTAAGGCTAGACAACGCAAAAAGGCAGAATGACAAGAGTTTGAGCACATGATCAACCAGGGGTCAGATCTCAAACAGTTCTCTGTCACATTATCAGAAAGAATATAAATCAAACACCAATTGCCCATTAGTATCCCATCACTAGCACAAAGAGACTTGACCCACAATAATGCGTCAAGCAACAAAAACCATCAAACAAACCTGTAAGAATCAAAATCCTCTATTACCATCTACCATTACCAATACCATGAAGTGCCTCTGGTCCAGACCACTGGCTGCTCTTGCTCTTACACTTTCACTGCTATTATCATTATCAACCTGGTCTCCTACTAGAGTCAAATCTGAGGCTCTCCCATCAAAAGAAGTGAACTCTTTGCCATTAAGCAAGACTTCATCTTCTCAGGCTGCTGCACATAGGAAGAACCCTTCAAGGCAGGTGGTGGTGGATTCAAGTTTTAGAACGATTCCTCCAAGCAAATCAAATCCGACGCAGAATAAGCAAACACTTAATACTTGCTGCTAAATTTTCAAGCCTTTCAGTCGTACCACAGCTATCCGATGATTGACAAGACCATCTCTGTTTTTATGACAGGTTTGATCCAATCACACATGAAGGATAGGGCAGCATAAAGGTTACAACAATATTAAACATACATGTTCTTCTATTTCCTTCACTTATTTTTTACCTTTTTCATGTTTAAATTAACATGTGGGTGTACCTGGGGTTTCACCTTTGGACGGTCAGTTATTTATATATATGCACTGCATTCTGCATTGTATTTAAAGTTTTGATGGCTAAGCTAGTTGGGTTCTCTAATTCATATATGAATCAATAAGATTCGACTTGTATAAATACACTGATATCCCAATGTGCAGAATCACACACACAGCATAGCCCAAAGAGTTTGATAAATATTTGATTACCTTTTTTAGCTGTACTAGCGTGAATGAAAAAGAATATGGTAGACGGATTTGGAAAATAGTCTCAACAACTACCTGTCTCACCCTGTGTATTAAAAGTCTATACAGCTTAGTAAGTGATACAAAATTTTATAAGCTGTGAAGTATCGTTCAAACCTTCATGCATCAGATCTTTAGAACTCTTCTGCCATGCTTAATGCCATCCTATTCTGAAGAATCCCGTCTTCTGATCTATACCTCGTCTTATGCCTTCAATTTCTTCTGAGAAGCTTCAGACACATCATTATCTCTTCCTCGTTTCTTCACAGACGCACCATCCTTGCTGAAACTTTTCTTTTTCCTATTAGAGCTACCATCATCTCTACCAAATTGAGCATTTTTCTTACTATTCTGCTTTTCTTTTTTTGATTTTCTCTTGGATCCAGACAAGCTCAAAAATGGAGTGGCAGAAGCTAGGGATTGATCGATCTCTTTACTCACTTCCTTGACAGATTTTGGTTTTGAATTTTTATTTGACTCGTTAGCAAGAAAGCCACTCATTTTGGTTGACTTGTTATCATCAGAAGCAAATGTAGCGTAAAAATCTTTATAAGCTGATTCTTTCGATTCTTGCTTGGACCTCCAATGATCAGGTCTGGCAGCAAATCTGGGGAACACAACAAAAGCATAATTCATGAAGATTAACTTCAATAAAACTATAAAGCAAACAAATAAACAATACCTTAGCTACAAATATCATCGCATGAAATAGTAGATGGTTTTTTTCCCACGCAGTCCTTGTACATTTTTATCAAGTTGTTCAATTATGTAATTAACCAATAGGAACATTGTAAGTATATTTTTGCAGGAAAGTATATCTTTTTCAATATTACATGATGGGGTTTTTTAAGAATTTTTTTAATACATTATGATTTTATTGGAGAATCTAATAGCAAAGATATAGGAATCTGCAACTAAATATAATCCTATTTTATAAGAAATTTGACTGATGCACCCTATTTAGAGACTAAGCAGTTTAAAAAATATCTCCAACAAAGCATGACATTGGCAAGAAAGTCTAGACAGTAAAGAAATATCTCCAACAATGAATGGCATTGGCAAGAAAATCTAGCCAGTAAAAAACAGCATGGAGCGAACAACTTACCCATCAACATCTAGCTCCCTTAGAATGAAGGAGCCCTGCTTAGTCTTGGAAAGCTCACTTCGAACAGACAACAATTCAGACACTATAGCCTCTCTTAGTGACAGATTACTGACGGTGAAGCATGTTTTAACAGTAAAACAGCCAGAAGGGTGTAATGCAATCTCTCCAAAATGCCCACGTAGCCTTCAAAATAAATTGCAAAAGATAAGGGCAACAACAAAGAATATTAATAAAGTAGACGATTTAAAATCTATCACACATTTAAGCTTGAAATCTTATAATGGTTACTAAAGAAAGAAATTAAAGGATCCGAGAAAATGAGCAGAAACCCCCTAAAATGTTAGGGTATGCAAAAATAGCCTGCAATTCCCTTTTGCCAATTGATAGCCCTCAATCTTTGAAAAGCATCTCAACAGTCATTTCCATTCATTGCGTTTAGTCAATTAGTTTTCATCCCCATGGTTGAATTCAACCAATCCACCTATTTGTTCCATTGCAAAAGATTCCATACTAAGGAACAAAGATCTTCCACATGGACGTGAAGAAACTAATGAGATATTTTATCATTTCAGCATAGATAAGTGCTTCTAGATAATGTAAACAAATGGTTGAAAAACATACTTGTTAATTAATCTACGCTTCTGCTTTCCCGAGCAACTGAACTTAGAAAGGCTTCAATAACCCGTGATCCCCATGAATCCTTGGCTGTTTCAAGTATGTGGTTATCTTCCATAGTTGTGATACTGCCGGTATAAGGTTTTATATATTCCTGTCAATAAATTCAGTTCATCAGAAAGTAGTAAATTAATGTAATTTTATACATAATTTGAATAAACTATTCTACAAAGAATTTCTACATGAAAGTACCACTTTCTATAATTATATGCCAAAGATTAGCAATTTATATAGCACGGTAACAATAAATCTTTGATATGGCAAAATAAATTCACCGCAAAAATCACTCCATGAAAACGTGCATTAAGAATAAGCTACCTCAGTAAAATGGAAGAAGTTCCCCTTCCCCTAGAGGAAAAAATATATGGGGAGGAGACTGGAATATTAAAAGATATTTAAAAGAAGGTTGAAATATTAAAAGAAGAGAGAAAGAGAACTAAAGAGGAAAAAAAATATCTTAAAAATTAGGAACATTGCTTATCAAAGGACGGTGGAAGAATAGGGGTTTAACAACAAATAAACAAAAAAGATTGAGAGATAATGACAACCTCACTCTGATTTTAGTTTATCAAATAGATGTGTAAAGAAAAGCCTTTTCAGTTTTCTAAACTTATACAAGAGTCTTAAACTTTGTGTTTTCTTAGTTTTAACTGTCTCAGTCTCTCAGATTTTGAAATGTTAAAGTAACATTTTATTCATAAGGAAGACAACCACATTGTATCATAAAAATCATGACATATACAAAACTAATAAATAATTTCTCACTCATTAATTTCATCAACTATTCATTACATTATCATATTTCTTACACCCATGCAAACATTACTTTTCAAAGGGATTTACCAAATTTCTATTTTCAAGTCCATATAAATATGTGCACAAGAAAAAACAATATGCTTCTGTATTCCATTATACTCTTGCTTGACTCAAACTTGAAAGAAAAAACCCCACACATGCATATTCAAAATGTTCCTTACACTTCTGAAACGGAATACTGTCTGCAGAATCCGAGAACCAATGACATGCATTTTAGCACCACTTTGCCAACTCCAATTGGACTTGTCTTCACAACTGAAATAGTTATCAAGGAATAGTAACCGCGGAATGATCCACTTTGTAGACCCATCCACTGAACACACTGTTTCAGCAAGGACTTGACAGGACTGCAAAAAATTCACAAAAATATTATTGAACTTTTTGTGAAGGTAAGAAAAAAAAAATTAAGAAACTACAATAGCTTCAGTTTGCTGGTGACATACTTTGGTTTTGTTTGCTGCTACAATTATTGTAGTAAATTAATGTAATTCAGTCATTATTGAAAATGCAATTGATATACAAACCTTGTGTTCATGACTATGAAGCCTCTCGCTTGCAGCAATCAGTGCAGCAACAACTCCTGACCTTCCCATTTTGAAAAGACTTTCAATATTAGGGCCAAGTTCTTCCCAAATCACCTCCATCTGGCAAATACAACAAATAAAAAAACTTACACATCTTTAAAAACATCATATAAACATCTGCAAGGGAAAAATAAGAACACGCGATTAATTTGAAATGAATATGCTAAGGACAAAAACATAGAACCCTGTATAACAAGTGGTGAACATATATTTGTACAGGATCTCATAAAGCGAAGTATCAATGCTGATAAACTACAAGGTGTTGGGTTCATTACTTGATCAGGATTTCTCACATGAGAAATCAATGCCTGAACAACAAAATTCCCACACTGATCAGATGATAGCTCAAACAATGAATTCCTGAACACTTTTGTGAACATAACATTGTACAAGGCCTCAGGAGATACTTCCAAAACAACCTGCAAAAATTCACGAAACTCTTTTAATTCCATATCTCTATATAAAATGTATAACTCGATGACTGCTTATAAAAAAAAAAAAAAAAAAGTAAGGACAATACACAAGAATGAGACTATTAGGCATATAATAGCCCAAAAAGGTAAGCACCATACAAATTATGTACAGCTAGCATGCATAAAATATCAAATGTTCAGACCAGTCTGCTGAAAGGAATATTTTTGAGAGAGAGAGAGAGCGAGAGAATCGTCAGTAATACTAAATCTAATATACAAAATTATACACTAATAGTTCTGAGAGATTATGCCCACAGAAGTGTTAACTAAGATTAATGATGCCATTTGCTTTTATACGGACCTATAACAAAATCGGACACATAGAAGATAAAGAAAGTTTAAAAGGAACATATGATTCTATGAAAGTAAAACTGAAAAATCATAAACATAATAATCAACTAATTGCATTATTTTGCTTGCCCTGATATGTAGGTTGCTAACCTCCATTAGACGGCTAAATGCAGGTTCTTTCAATAACTTCACAAGCTCTCGTACTCTTGCTGTTCCTATAAGATTGCCCTCTGCAATATTTTCTTCTTCACAGCCAATAAGGACCGGAATGATGTGAAACAGCTCTTCATCATTGCCAGCCAAGAGCCTTAAAGCAGTCTGCCAGAAAAGAAACAGAATCCTCAATGAGGCAGAAGTAATTAAAGAGGGGCCAAAACAAAAGGCCAAGACACAGTTATCAAAAGGTCTAACACAAGAAGTTTAAAAAAAAAAAAAAAAGACAATTAGGCACGATAAAGTTTCTCAAAAGACCAAATTTTCATCATGTTATTAATCTTAGTAGAATAGTACCAAAAATAAGAGGTGCAAACAATACAAAACACCATCATACATGCACAATGCTCTCAAACAAAAGAAGAAGAAGAAGAAATATATCCATAAGTCAAAAAGGCCACACCATTAGATGTATAGAAGTCATCATTTAATTCATGAGAAATTAAATTAAATCAAAACACTTGCCTGAAGAACTAAACTGCTAAACTGATCAACTAGCGGTGTCTTGCTAAATTCTTTGACGTGCTTTAATATCTCTGACACAAGGGACTTTAGTAAATCTGGAAATCCAGGATGAAATTGTGCTGGATGATCTTCTTTTGAAGGAAATGTCTTCAAATTCAATCGATCTGCTACATTTGTTGCTGATTTTGATACATAATGTTCACGCTTATCAGGTTGTACCCCTTTACAAAGGCAAAGAAGACTACGAAGAACATGAGAACCATAGCAATTACAAATCAAATCCACAGAATTAGCAGCAACCACCTGCCAAAAAGACAAGTATACTTATGTAAGCATGTCAAATTCCTAGCAGAAGACTCATAAGATTATTTCCGTACATTGCAGTAAGAGAAGGAGAAGTAATCTAATGAAACTAATGCCAGGAAGCATGCAATTGTAGCAGGCAGCCAATACAAAATCTAAATTTTGATGTTTTAGTAGTAGGATTATAAGACTTATACCTTGCATATCACAGTCAAAGCCTCCTCAATTAAAGGAAGAGCCTCATGATTTTCAAGATGAGCAGCTAAAGATTTAATGGCTGTCTCAGCTACATGAGAACCAGATCTATCCATTGCAATAAAAGGGAAATCCTTGGCACAGCTTTGCAGGAAAGAGCAAAGGTTGTCTACATCACAAGCCTCAAGGAGTGATTGCAGGGTGTGGCTTATAATATAATCAGTTGCAAGTTCAAATTCATTTCCCCTGGTTTCTTCAAGAGCATTACCACATATAACCGATCGTTCCTCCAGGTCAACCTCATTACTTTCAAAAAGATTAGCAATTTCAGAGAAGTATTTCGTTGTTTCAGGATCAACCTGTTTCCTGCAGATATCACGTAAATTACGAATATTCTTTTCATCAAATATATTTGTAAAAATTGGCAGGTGTACTATTGTGTTTTATGCCAGAGCTAGGAATTTAATATGGAGACAAACTCATAATATTCTAACCATTTGATGAGCCAATACCTGATACGAGATTCCTGGGCTATCTTTCTGTTGTTCATAGTTCCCTCCTTTCCCATTCCTTTTCCAGGTTTATGCGGATTGCCTCTATTAAAGCCAACTCTCTCTTTCTTAGTTCCCTCCTTTCCCATTTCTCTTCCAGGTTTATGCGGATTGCCTCTATTAAAGCCAACTCTCTCTTTCTTTGCCTTCTTCATTCCTTTTTTCCTTTTGCCTTGTCCATATGAATCATACTCTTCACCCATAGAGCTTGCCACCACCGAGTTACAGGTTCTGGTTCCACTTGATGGCAACGGTTTTAAAGCAATAGAAACCAGATGAACTCTGTGATATAATTGAAAGATTAAAAGAGTCCAGTATATGTTCAGCAGTGAATGCAAGTAATCAAGTGATAAAGAATCAAATCAAAAGTGTACATCAAAAAATCACGAACAAAGATTTCATTAAGCATACAACAATCTAAAATTAATAGTTCCTGGCGATGTGGTCTAACAGCTAAAAAGCTGAATATTTTCTTAAGAGACAGCATTCTCCTAAATTCTTATTTCCACACTTCACAAGAACCAGATTCATCATGAACCACCCAATTAATAAAAGCTAAACTCCAACAAATGAACCATAAAACACTAATATACATTATAAATTAACATAAAGCTTGTTTCAGTGTATATCAAAATTTAGCAAAACACTTTAAGAAAAAGACTATTGAAGAACTGAATAAACCGAAAAACAAAGAAGAAGAAGAAAGACAAAGCACGGGCCTATGAATGGCAAGGTTTAGATAAAAGAAAGCCAATGAAAATCCAAAGTTGAGGAGGGTAAAGTAATTGAAGTTAAGCAGTGAGAGCATGCAAGGGAAGTAAACTAACGTGTAGAGGAGAGCTGAGAGATGAAGAGAGTGCGATAGAATCACAGATGGCGGAGGAGTAGACTGGCTGAGTCAGGCTCTGGGTGGCGCGACGCCGCGTTCCTTCAGCGAATGAGGCAGAGGGAAAAACGGCCAGCCCTCGCTTCAGAATGTAATATTCATAAGCTTTTTTTTTTTTTTTTTGCATGAAATATTTA
Organism: Acacia pycnantha; assembly: GCA_025563575.1. NCBI lineage: Eukaryota > Viridiplantae > Streptophyta > Magnoliopsida > Fabales > Fabaceae > Acacia > Acacia pycnantha. Next base: position 1,583,299 of record JAMWYP010000118.1, read on the forward strand.
TAAACGTTTAAAAATTTAAAAGTTAAAACAATTTTTTACAGAAAGAAATAAAACAATTAAAAATAGAAATCAGTAAAATAATACTTATAATATTATGATGGGAATAATTAGTAATAATACTTATGAATTATGAAGAAATGTTTAATTTTTCTTTTTTTTTTTTTTTTTGGTAAAGAAATGCTTAGTTTTTCTATAGAGAAAATTTCAATAATACCATTTGAACTTGGGAAACCCTAAAAAGTATGTTAACAAATGGAAAGGATAAATAGGTATCTAAGAAGGAATTTGAAATTTTAAAATGTTGTGTTTTTACTAAAATGCTTCTCGAGTTTTTTTTTTTAAAAGAAAAAACCTTCACAGTCTTGAGCTCCGCCGCGAGTTTCAGTGGCGGCACCATCCCTAGACGGTCAAAGCTTTGATGACAACTTAAATAATGAGATTAACTATTTGAGCTCCTTTAGCCCTTTCAAGCATTGTTGACAAGTTAAATAAAGGTAATGACAACTTTAGTATTGTAAATAACAACTTAAGTGTAGTCATTAACAATCGTTGGAGCGAAAGTTGTCAATCGCTATATTCAAGTTGTGATTGCCTTTATTGAAATTTTCAACGACGCCAGATGAGGCTTATGGAACTTAAGTAGTCAATTTATTACTCAAGTTGTCACTAGAGCCCCAGTCGTTAGCGCTGGAGTCTACCGGCAAGGGTTCTTTCTTTTAAAAAAAAATGAATGGTATTTTGTTAAAAGCGCAACATTTCAAAATTTCAAAATAGTCCCTTGAGACCTATTTATAATTTTATGTGTTAACAGACTTTTTAAGATTTTCCAAGTTTAAATGAAATTTGATTGTAATTTTCCCTTTTCTATATGTGCTAATTTAAATTATATCCATCACATCCTTGGTTATTATATTAGGTTGAGTAGTAAGTTCGTCCTAAAAGTATAGGCCCATAAGCAATAATTCCCTGAAAGATTTTTTTGTCTCAATGTTGCCCCGAAAATTTCAAAACTTAGTAATGTTGCCCTATTCCATTAAAAAATTAACATTGACCGTTAACTTTTTAACCGAAATTGGTAACATTGCTACGTTTTACGTTTTAGAACTTTCAAGGCAACATGGAGACAAGAAAAACTTCCAGAGTAACATTGCTCCTCAACGAAAACTTATCGTGACAAATTTGCTACTTAACCCTATTATATTTGGATCCTCATTCCATGTTTTTCTTTATGTGCTTGTCCTCCTAAGAAGCACAAAAAGAAATAATGATGGCATTTTTTTAATATATATTTTTATTTATTTATATTAAATTATATCCTGCATCCTGAAATATTTTTTGCACCTAGTATTTCAAATTAATTAATTTTCAGTCCTGCATTCAAAAATATTTTTCTGACATGAGAGTTTCATTTGGGCCTTATTTGATATTATATTGTTTAATTGGGCCCTCATAAGGATTTTCCCTAGGGTTAAGGAGCAATAATACACATGAGCTTTGTCCCAGAGAACGCCCAGCACCACGGGCTTTTTTTGGGAGCGAAAGTAGACATGTGGTTACCTTATAGGAGCAAAAGTCACACACTTCATCACAAATTGGATGTTGACCGTTAACTATGCTTTATTGACCGGTATGTGCTGACTGGATGATGAATTGGAGAGAGAATAATTGGAATTATCACCCTCTTTTCTTCACCCGAAGCTTTCCTCTTTTCCTTTCTCTTTCCATTTTCCTGTCTCTTTTCATCTTCTCATCGAAGGTGGTGGTTAGACTGCCCCCTCCCCCTCCAAATCGCGATCTGGACCCCCCTCATCTCGATCTGAACCCGCCGGCACCCCCCACTCTTGATCTGAACCCCACTCTGTTTCCTCCGGCGACCCCCCCAGTTCGATCTAATCCCCCTCTCCCTTTAGTCGCGATTTTGCCCCTTCATTCGCGCGTTGGCTTCCAGGACTGTAAGATTGTTCGTCGCCACTACTATGACCATCGCCACCTCTGTCGTTCAAGGTGGCACGTGTGCTTTTGGCTCGTCAACTCTTGCTTCCTGTGTTGGCGATTACTGACGACGGCGGGAAAGGTAATCAATTATGGGTCAGAGGCTGAGTTGCAGGCAACACCATGATCGAGGTTGTAGCAACGCTAAGATTTCCGGCCATGCTTGAACGATTGTGGGTCAGAGGCTGTGTTGGTGATTACTGACGACGGCGGGAAAGGTAAAGAGACTTCCGGCCATGCTAAGATTTCCCTTCTACATTCTGCTGCCGCCAATGGTAGGATCAAGGTTGTTTCTCGTTCTTACCCCTTAATCTTTTCTATTTTTCTCATATTTTAATGGCGTTCTTAGTCTTTGATGGTTTTGATCCATGAAACCTGTACTAAAGAATGGAGTCGAATCGCGCTTGAAATATGTCCGATGCAACATTTAATTGTTAACTGTGTAGCTTCTGTTTTTGCTACTTCTTCGGTTTTGAGGCATGGTGGGTGTTTTGATTGCAACAATGTGGAGCCAAATAATAAAATAGGCGAAGGTCGCCGGCGACGGTGAAGGATGGTCGCCGGCGACCAAAAAGTGACGATGATGGAAGGATGAAGGTTTCAGATTGTTCATGACTTTGTTCTGGATCGAAGAATCAGAGGTTTGGAGGGTGGGGGCATTTTGGTATTTTCATGAAAATAGAGTCTGGGAAGAACGGTGGCCGGACGGTGGTCGGCGATGATTAACGATGGTGGTCGAATGAATGAATGAAGCCTGATGGATGAAGCCCGATGAATGAGTTTCCCAGCGTATGAATGAAGCCGATGGAGGAGTTTGGGTGTTTAATTTTTATTTTCTTTTTTATTTAATTTCCACTGAATCCTAGTCAGCATTTTTCCTTCCCATTTGGCTTCTTGTTAGTCCACGTCATCATTAACGGTCAACTAAGGATACTTAACGGTCAACGTCCGTTCTGGTGTGACTTTTGCTCCTATAAGGTAACCACATGTCTACTTTCGCTCCCAAAAAAAGCCCGTGGTCTTTGGGCGCTCCTGGGCAAAGCTCATGTGTATTATTGCTCCTTAACCCATTTTCCCTAATATAAATGGCAGTCAGCTTGTTGAAGCATTTGCCAACATTGTCAATGTGGTGCAATATAATTATGCAAATGCAACATTGTCAGTGAGGTGAAATATAATGAATTCTCATTCCATGCTTTTTTTTATATGCTTCTTAGGTGCTTGTCCTCCTAAGAAACACATAAAGAAATATTGATGACATTTCTCACATGTGAATGTAAGAAACCGACCTCTAACGCTGAAAAAGTCTTGGAGGGTGTAATGAGCATGGTTTGTGAAACCGGACCGGCCGGTTTAGGCCGGGAACCGTTCAACCGGTCGTGAAACCGGTTCGGTTTGGTGCAAAACCGGTCGACCGGTGTAAACCGCCGGGTTACATGGTCAACCGGTTCCAGTATTTTTAATTTTTTTAATTTTTAATTTTTAAAGGCAATCGATTTGAATATCTGAATATGTCACAAGTATTGAAGTATATGGTTATTTTACTACCGATCTAAAGTATTAAAATGATATATAGCACTCCTACGGTCCTTATTATAAGACATCAACTAACAAATTTCACAAACCAATAAAAGTAGTCAAAGTCAATAAAGTTGCCCTACACTTTAAGTAACTTCCAATTTTGTTATACCTCACCGGTCTAGCCCGGGTTGACTCCGGGCTGACTCCGGTCTGACCCACTAACCCTTAACCCAGTACCCCGACCGGTTCAGTCACCGGTCCGGGTTTCAGAACCTTGGAAATGAGTCCCACATCGGGGAGCCAAACTCTTGTAGTGAGGTTTATAAGTCTATTGAGTTCTCCCTCCTCATAGGCTAGCTTTTGGGGATTGGGCTCTCCCTTTGGGCTTGTGTTCATCACATTGGTGCTTTCATTGAGAGTCGATGTTTCGGAAAGGGCTACCCACGGAGGGTTCTGACCGGCCAAAGGCCGAGTGAAGTGCCGTGGAGTGGAGCCGCCGAGGACGTCGGCTCTTGAGGGGGTGACTATGTAATGAGTCCCACATCGGGGAGCCAAACTCTTGTAGTAAGGTTTATAAGTCTATTGGGTTCTCCCTCCTCATAGGCTAGCTTTTAGGGATTGGGCTCTCCCTTTGGGCTTGTGTTCATCACAGAGGGCAATTTGAAAATCAGTCTATCTCTCTCTCGTCTCTCTACTCAGGCTCGACTCTCACTCTCATCTCCGACACCGTTTGCGCTCGTGTGGGAAAGGTGAAACCGTCAGCCACCATCAACCCTCTGAAGCTAAAAGTGTCGTCGTCGCCGATTCGCTTGTGGCAATTGTCCGTAAAGAAAGGTAGGAAACATTTTAGAGATTAGGTTTTTTCCGTCCCTATTTTTTGATGAAAAGTATAATGTTGGGTGTTCTAAGTTTCAGTTGAAGAGTGAAAAGTTCATTTTCTTCTTTTAGAGGTAAATTAGCATCTTTTCAAGCTTTTTATGGCTCATAATCATTCGTAAGAGTCAGCATCTTTGAATTTTTTCCCTTTAAAACAAATTACTTGATAATATGTTAATTCAGTCCATTACGATGGTTTAGATGCTTTGTTGTCTACTGTTGTCCATAACAATGAAAGTTTCAAAGGAGTATCACATTGCTAATTTAATTTGGGTTGTTCTGCTATGTATTAATGATTTTTATAAACTAGAAATATTCTCCAAATCATATGGTTTTGCTGTTTGAACATTTTGAAGGCTAAAACATGATTTAGATATTGATAAGGTGCGCAGGATCTGTTCATACCCTGAACATATTGTTGATTTTGAGACTTCTGGATTGTTGAGATATGACAGAACAAAACGATCCATTTTAAATAAGTGCAGCAGCAGATTTATTTTAAAAGGAATAGTATGAATGTGTGTGTGATTGAAAACGATTTGAGGTTGCATGTCTAATTTAATTTGGCTTTGAATTTAATGATGACACTACCTAATCTTCCTACTCCCTCCGGTCCTAATTATAGGAACACTTTTATAGTGCAAATTGTACTACGAAAGTGTTCATATAATTAGGACCGGAGGTAATATTTTAGAAGGGATAGCAGCGTTGAATTCTTTTATAAAGGAGAAAAGTAAAGAGAGGCAAAAGGGTACTTTGATAGTTATAAAAGAAAATTATATGTTAAATGAAGAAGAATTTTAGATGTCATGGATTTGAGTTATATAGATATTAATGTTTGTGTGTGGCATGATTAGTGAATTGGGAAGTTGAAAACTAATCTAACGTGTTGTTGAATGCCTCTGAATGCCCAACAACTATCTTTGATGACTAAATTCCCAAACAACTGGATTGTGGTGTTTATTAACTTTTTGATAACATGCAATAATTCCTAGGAAGTATTTATATTGATTATACATGGTAACATGAAAAGATATTAATTGTTGGTATGTGATGGACATGGGCCTAAAACCTGATATTGGGATGTAGGTGCAGAACACATGAGGATGGGTGTTTTTGGTGTTCTATGGGCGACGATTAGAATAGAGATTAGTATATGTAGCATGAGAGATGTTTGTAGAGGGCATGAATGATCTGAGGAGTGAACTGAGGAGAGTGTTTATGCCTCTCAACTGCAAAGTAAGGTTGTTTCCATTTGCTTAAGGCATGCTCTATAAGACTTGCTCTGTAGAGCAACTTTACCATTGAATAATACCTATTTTCTTGAGTTTGTTCCATCAGTATATGATTTTAAGTATAATCTCATGTCTAACAAGAGTATCTAACATGCATCAGACATAGACACAACTAATTTTTTGATGTGTTAATGCTTCAAAGAATGATACCAAAGAGGTGGAAATTTCATTTTTGTCTAGGAATAACATTTCATTTGTTCGTCTTGATGGGACTTTGAGTCAGCAGCAGCGTGCAAAAGTACTTAAAAAATTCTCAGAAGATAGCAATATCCTGGTTGTTGATTTGTTCCCCTTCTCTCTGTCTGTGTATATATATAATTTTCCTTCACATGCTTGTAACAAAATGCATGTCTCTCGGTGACAAATATATCTTTTACAGCACTAATAATGAAATTATTCTGATCAGACACAATTGTTATCACCATTGATCTTGTAATTTGTTTTACATTAGTTAGAAACCAAGCCCAATCATCTCACCGCTAACAATGTCATATGCTAAGGGAAACATTTCATTGTTTGTATCATACGCACAAGCTGACAACATTATTCCCTTATAAGGGCCACTAAGATGACATCCATCTATATAAAGTATTGGTCGACAACCATCTGCAAAACTTTTAATAGAGCAACCATATGCAATAAATAGCCTCTCAAATCATTATCATTATTCCCTTATGCATCTTGTTCTTACCATTCCACCAACATAATCACTTTCTTGTCCTTCCCCATGTACAAAGTTCTCCCCCCCCTCCCACATGGAAGAAATATAATAGGTTCTTCCCTGAAGTAATAGCCATATTTAATTATAATCTGCAACATAAAGTTATTATTAACAACTTTAACAGTTACATTAACAACTAAAACTGTAGCTATTAACTACTATATCATTTCATCATTTTCACATTCAATCATTCCCACTAACAAATAGAACTCACTCTGTTTCCATGCCCAAAAAACAGAGCAACCTACCCTACAACGTTTTCACATTCAACTCGTATTAACAACTTAATCAGTCATATTAACAACTACAACTGTAGGTATTAACAACTATCCGATTTCAGTGTTTTTGCACCAAAACTACCTTCATCCCATTCACTCATTCCCACTAAAAAACTTACTTTTCCTTTTGTTTTCATGCCAAAAAACAGAGCAAGGCTTTATTTAACTACCCTACAATGATTAAAGATCAAGTAGAATGGTGATGATGATATCTTGATCAAAATCTTTGCATTTCTTACATATCTCCTAGCCGATAATAACATAAATAAGACTAAGCTCCAACCTTTTAGCCACCCAACCTTCAAACTGAAAAAAAAAAAACGATCAACCACAACACATATAAATAAGTTGAGTTGAGACTCTTATGCAATGGATGATCAAAACACACCCTTCAACTTTGATCGAACCCCCTCGTGTGTGTGTCGCGTTCTCTCCCTCGCCTTCAACGTTCGTTTCAGCATCTTTTCTTTCTTAGCAATGATTAGGCACCAAAACAACATTTCTCCTAACTTCCTTTTTCTTTTTTAATCCCAGGGATATCAACGTCATTTCACTTTACATTTACATGTCACAAAAGCCCTGACGTGTGAAATTTGTTTGAGCCTTATTTGACCTTAACTTGCATAATTGGACCCTCATGAGGATTTTCCCTTTATATTATGAGCATTGGAGGCTTGGGGTACTACTAACTCCACAACTTAATATAAGAGTTATTCTGAATGTAAAAATGCAGTTTACCTTGTCGCCATATTTTTATTTTTCTAAATTGTTCATATCATTTGCACCTTTTAAAAAAAAAGTTTGCATTAGAAGGTTATTTTAATATACAAAATTAAAAGATTATTTTAGGACAATCAATACACATTTTTTTATAAATAACTAATATAGCTAATTTCATTAAACTATCTGTATTAGTTATAAGTAGATCATAATATACAAAATTAAAAATAATTCGACCAAAAGGTTCCAAAATAATTTATTTTATTTTTAGAAAATTTCATATGGTCCAAAAGATATTGACAGGAAGACAATTTTAAATTTTTATTCAATAAGATAAAAGGAAACATGGAAAACTTGGGCATCTGGACTCCATAACGATACATTAAAACAAGAAACCACAAGAGAAACAATAAAGCAATGGATCACTTTTTTTTTTTTTTTGATAAAAAAAAGTTTTGGAGGGTTCGCATGGTCCCCCACAAGGCGGGCACGGCCCGGGCTCTATGAGCACTCTTGGGGACTTACGAGATCGCCTACCAAAGGAGTCCCAGCGACGGCAGAGGGGATCGAACCCACGACCCAAGGGCCTAATCCTGGATCCCTTACCATCTAAGCCAACTCACATTGGTAAAGCAATGGATCACTTAAGTAGTGGGCAAGAAGAAAGAAAAGAGAAACTAAATGGGCCCTTAATTTTGCATGACTGGGCAATTAGGCCCAGAATCCATATATGGGCCTTAAGGCCCAAATAAATCAAGAAGGTAAGATAGAGGCCCATCTAAATTATTGATTTTATTAAGTGTTTTATATTTCTTAACACCGCTAATGAGGATTGACACAGTTGGTTAAGGCGTTGATCTTCACCCAAAAGGGAGGAGGTTCGATACCTGCGGGTCAATGTGAGGGCCTCGTTGGTAGGCAATCTGTAAGTACTTTTGTAAGCGCTCTTTAAGCTTGGAGGCATATCTGGTCCTGTGGGATACCGATGTCTACCCCCAAACTTTTTTATATATAAAAATATATATTTCTTAACACCGTCTTCTTCTTTGTAAGCATTGAATCATGACTGAGACAAAAGTAATTAGCAATGAAGGGTTGTTAATTTAACACAGCAATCTTCATGTCAATCAAAAAGTGTTTTATGTCACCCGCGATTAAAGGGACTGGGGGAACAACAAAAATAATGAAGGGTGGCTAGTCCCATCTTTTTTTAAAAAAAAAAAAAGTTACAAATACATAATATCCCTGATTACTATTAAAATTCAATAAATAAATAAATAATTAACACCGGCTGGCCACTGGTCAGTGTCCCTTACTGACCAAGTGACCATATTACTCTCAAATTCCTTACAAGTTATTATTAAATGAAAATTAAGACATCTATTTATATATAATTTTGTTTTCTGGATTTATGAGTAATTTTCTCTTAATTTAATGCAACTATCTTCATGTAATCATCATGTTTAGAGTTAAGTATTTTTACAATTAAGGTCCCTTTTCTTTTATTGATGGTTGAAATTAGTGAATAATGGGGTTGGAAAGATTATAGTCCATCCGGTCTTAAATATTAGACAAAATTAATTTTTTTGAAGAGATTAAAGAAGTTAATTAAATTATTTTTAAATGCTTATATTTGTCATTTTTTTCTCTAAAATATTTTGCCTACCTTATAAACTGATATATATTCTTTTCTTTTCTTTTTGTTCCCCATCCAGTAGAGCTTCGACCTAACTAAACCGGATCCTACCCGCGTCGCGCACATAGCTATGGTGAGAAAGTAAACTGATATATATTCTAAGGATATATAATATATGATATGATTAAATAACTTATTTAGCTTCTTTAATCTCTTTAAAAAAATAATAGTTATATCTTATATTTAAGATTTGGAGTGTGTGTGGAAACTAGCAAATAGAGAGAACGCAAGTCACGGTTTGAGGGTCCGCAAATTCAGAGCTTGAAGAGCCAATTAAGAATTGAGAATTCAGTGTCTGAACTAAAAATAATATCCAAAGAAGATGGCGAAATTGACGTTATATGTTAGTTGGAATTAAATAAATTAATGGATTTGAAGGAAAAATATTCCTCGTATTTTGATACTTTACTTGTCTGATAATATTCATAAGTTAGGGAGGAAAAATTTCTTTTTTCATATTTATAAATGGGGTTTAAATTTCTCATATTACGTGAGAAGAAGAAGTTTTCTACACACACATGAATGGTGGGACCCACATATATATATAATAAGTATTATGGGGTTTAAATTTCTCATCTTGCATGAGAAGAAGAAGATTCACACACACATGAAATGGTGGGACCCACATATATATGAGATGCTAACTATATATATATATATATGTGTGTGTGTGTGGGTCCACTATTTCATGTGTGTGTGACATGAGAAAACACTTCTCCCACAACATGAGAAGTGTTTTTCCCAAGCATTATATATATATATATATATATATATATATATATATATATATCCCACCATTTTATGTGTATGTGACATAAGAAAACACTTCTCCTACAATAAGAGAAGTGTTTTTCCCTTTATAAATTATAAGTCACAACATTTTTATATGTATATGTGATTTCATCTTTTATTTATTATCATACAAATTTTGTACAGTTGGGTAGAGTATGTCTAGAATTTTTGTGTTGTTAAATATGGATAAAATGCTAGTATTGTTAAATTTAAAAACGAAATATTGTATTTGAATTAGGTTTTAAAGAATAGCTTTCACGATTTACAGGATAAACATGTAAGAGAAGTTTTTTCTCGACTTGCGGAAAACAGTTTCTGAAGCCGTAGTTTGAATGTTACTCAAACACTCACTAATGTTTTTCTTAAATTTGGTAAACCATGTTGAAAAAAATTATAGGAAGAGTTTTTTTTTTTTTCAGAATAAAAGCAAGAGGTTGGAATAATAATTAGTTGGCACCAGAAATGAAATGATCAATGCCCCCACCGAATTTCTTATTTGACCATGCACATGCGCCAAAGTTGAGGCCAACTTCTTTTAAGTAATTGTTATTCAATATTATATTAATTAAAATAGTTAGTTGGACCCACATTACTATATTTGCGACACTCCTTCCGTTTTTCAAAATGCGACAAGTCTTGGATGTTTTGATTGTCCAAAATACATGTTGCTCTCTGTCATTAAATATTTTCGTTCTTTATAGTAACTGTGTAAGAGGAAAATAATAAACTCACAAGAAACAATAATGTCAATTTTAGTTAAGGGCAAATTTCAAATTTGAACGTTGCACAAGCATCTCAAACCAAACTATATTCATCAAACCCCATTAATATCATTTATAGATGATATGTATATTTTTGCACCTTAACCCTTTATAGATCAACTTTTTATAGCTTCACAAACATAATACTCGCTCTCTGATTCTAATTATTGGATAACATTTTAAAGTTGACATTGATCCTAATTATAGGGTAAATTTATATTTTTTTTCAATATATTCCCAAAATAACTTTATTGATACTTTCTCAATAATAATTTAATAATGCACCTATATATTCTATAAAGTGGGTAATGTTTGCAACTCATTAATGTCACATACACCTCAATTCTACTATTTTTTTAGTTTTTTAATAAAATAATTTTGAGCAATTTTTTCATATTTAATAACGACATTACTATTAAATTATACTATCAATCTCAAAGAGTAGGCCGGAAGTTCTTGAAGGAGATCGATAATGTTAGACTGTGTGAGAGTTTGGAGAAGTTATGTGTGAAGTAGTAAAAGTCCAACAATGAACAGAGAATCACAGTAATAACTAGTTGTCATTTTAAATTTTAAACAATGGCATTCTGGGAAAACAAATATAATTAACTAATTTAATCACTATCATTAATCTCTCTAAAATTAGGTAAATATGTTCTAATGATTGATTTTTTTTTTTATTAACAAGATTTTATCTATTTCATTCGAACAAATTAAATAAGTGCATTAAGTAGGAGCCGATGTCTCATATTCTCCACCTTTTTATTCATTGGCTCAGTAAAGAGAAATACAATATTTATTCTTTAATTATTTTTACCCAGCCAGATTAAAAGAGTTTTGTCCTTTTCTTTGTCCAGGATAAGTAAGGAGAATCTTGTACTTTTATCATCATCACCAACTTTGAATAAAGGGGACATTTTTATACTAATTAAAAGTCTTGTCCATGTTCGTTTTGTCGATCACCATCCATTTGAGAGAAGGATTGAAATTCTTTTCGATTCCTTTTTTAAATAAAATAAAATAAAATGATCATATGAAACGTTTTTAGAAAGTAAATTTAAAATATTGGCAAAAAAGAGAAAATGGTTCAAACTTCAACCACACGGCCCACGGGCGCACACACCAATTATATTTTTTCGAACAGCACCAAATATTTTTAGATGCGTATATCACTTTAAATTATTTTTTTGTGCAATTTTGAACTAAATGATTTAAAATTTTAGATAATTTAGGGTATTAGATACTTCTAAAAAAAATATTTCAGGGTGTTGGTTGTACTAAAAAAATAGTTTATAGTACTGAACAGACTTAAAAAAATACTATAGGCTGCTGAGTGCACTACAAAATACTTTAGAGCACTGGACACATCTGAAAAATATTTCATGGAGTTAAATGCACCTTAACCCTAAAAATTAACACATAATTAGCTTATACATTTAGAACCAAAAAAGAGTACACACTAATACAAATAAATTTTTATTATATATATATATATATATATACTCCCTCCGGTCCTAATTATAATAGCAAATTTTGGAGTTGGTTTGGTTCTAATTATAATAGCAAGTTTTAACTTTTATCAATTTTTTTTCTATAATACCCTTATTTACAATTTCTCAATAATAATTAAAAACAATAATAATTCTTTGATAATTATAATTTTGAGATGACAAAATTGGAATAAAAAACAAAAGTGCACATGGTCACACACACAATGAATTAAAATTAGCGTGAGAAGACAATAATAATAATAAAAGGCATGGATAAACACAAATATGGATATTGCGGGACCTAAATAGATAAACACATGAATATGTTCATGTTCGGTTGATAATGGTTATATAGTGCGGGATCCAAAGTCCAATTCAAAGTCATTAAACTTTATTAATTTTCTAATTATTAAACGTGTAGTATAAACATTGAGTAATTAATTCATGAGTCATCAATCATGAAATATACACACACACAAACGATTATAAAAAAATGTTAAAAACTGGCACTCGTGTTACTTGTTGCAGCTTATCTTTTTTAATACTAAAGAATTGAAAAGCTCGTACATGAGAGTTTTCTCTTATTGAAAAGTCCGTACATTGAGTAAGGGTATTTTAGGAAAATAGACATAATTAATTAATTTAACTTCCTTTCTTAATTCCTCCAAATTCTGATAAATAGTAGGACCGGAGGGAGTATGTATATATATATATATATATATATATAATACCACAATAATTCCAAGTTGTGTGAAAAAGGCAGCCAACTGGCAAGCTAGATATTGTAACAACGGGACGTTTAATACTTAATTGTGGAGATAAGTCCCCATCCCCTTTGTACTTTTTTAAATATAAAATGTTCTTTTGGCCAAGAGAATATATAATAAAAATATAATTGGGAAATTTTCACTTAGATGCCAAGAAAAACAAAATATTACCCACATGTCCCTTGAATCTCCGTGAAATCCCGTAGAACATTTGGATAATACATTTAAATTGTGTAAATACCAAAATAACTTCAATCGAGAGAAAGAATTGGAATATATTTTGAGATTATTTTGATCTTTTCACAATTGAAACATATTAATCAAATGTTCCATGAGATTTCACAGTAAATTGTAGATTTTTGAATGGTTTTTATTTGGCACTTAAGTGTAATTTCCCTTATATAATTTACGTTTATCCTAAATCAATGGCACAAAGGAAGTTCATTGGCAGGCAGCTGTAAAGTGCGTCTTAGCTACTATATGAGGGCACAGGTGACTATTCCCTTTACATCATCCTTCGTCTTCCACTGCCTTTAGTTCCTATCGTTTCGTGAATACGAAATATAAATAATACAACGATTTTTTTTTGGGTTTTATTTGGTACTTTTTTAAAAACAAAAATCAGAAAAGCACCCTGAAAATATTAAAATTCCAAATCAATTCTGTTTATTATACATGATTAATTGCCACACTTCATTAGCAAGTGGCAACACATTTTATAGTATTTGAATTACTAATCTGAGATTTTGAAATTTCGAAACTACTTCTAAAATATTTTCCTTTTTTATCCAAATTTTTAAATACTTTTTTACCATAAAGTTATTTTTATAGTTGAGCTAATTTGGACCGGAGAAAAGCTTCTATTGAGTTGGAATTCAAAATTAAAATAAGAATTATAATGTTTTTCATAAAAGTGGTTAATGTTGTTGGCATTACTAAATATGATGAAGAATTTGAATGAAAAAAAAAAACTGAAATTCTTAATAAGCTTAATATATTACAAGACCATTTGTAGTCATATGATATTGTTTTATTGAAAACTTCATTAACTGTAGTATTATTTTTTTTTTGAAAATTAGACTTATTATCAGATTATTTCTAACACATACAATTATATGTGTATATGATTATTTTTTTACTGAACTTTTATTTAGTTATTATAGCACCTATATTCAACAATCGGTCTAATTGATTCAACCATGAGACAATGAATTATTTACAGTTTAGATTTAACATCTAATTCGATTTTTAAAACATTATCTTGAACCGAATTAAAGAAAACATTTGCCCTTGAACATATATGTGACATGGTAGTAGTATAAGGAATGGATAAATTTGTAGATATGCAATTTCTATTACATACTTATCTTAATATACCATAAAATTAAATTTGAAAAAACATTTTTTTAAAACTTCAATTATCATTTTAAGCAAGTCTTAGATGATGTCAGTTGTAAATGAACGACTATTGAAATGGAAGTAGCAGCAATAAATATGAAATATACATTGTGTATGGCTTGGAAAGCCAGTAATTAAGAAGCATTTCGCCTGTTTGTTGGCATTTAAGAAGTATATTAACATAAGTTGAGACCAATTAAAACTCTTCCTATATATTTATATCGTACACCGTAAAAATCATGTTGAAAAAATAGCTTATACTGCTAACTCAAACAAGCACCCGTGACCAAGACCTTGCAACTTGCTCTGCTTTTGTATTTTACATATCAACCGAGGATTTAGATAAAGTAAAACATAATTATTCAAAACTAGATTTGAAACGTACGTGATATTCTGATATTTAATAAATTATTCCTCTATCATTTATAAATTCATGTAACCCCATGTTCTTACATTAGCCTTTGAAATTTTTTTCCCCACTTGTCATCAAAAGCACAAAAAATAATCCAGAACCATTGACATGGTTAAACCTAATAAGTTATTAGCATATATAGTACTCTTTCTACATTAACAAAATAGAAGAGAAAAGGTTGAATTTTCCTTCTTCGACATAGAGCAGCCATATCAACTGGTCTCAAACATTAGTGCAACACTCATTTAATCATTATCAAAAGCATAAGCATGTAGGGGGAACAAGGAAGAGAAAGCTAACATCTTTTGTTTAACTCAACCGGTGAGCACTGTCCATCGCCTGTTGATCCCATGAGGGATTCCAATCATTCTTATAAGAGATTACCGTGTCAGCAGCAGTCAAGATTCCATTCAGTAGCAACCTACATGCTCCAAGCAATTTTTTGTGCTGGGAATATCCACCTAAAATACAGAGAAAAGGCAACAAAATGCTAGGAAAATATATCAAAGAAGTAAGCAACCACTCATTAGAAATGACCTTTACCTAAGGAGAAGAGTGAGCTGCGTCTGCGGGTTGAAGACGGAAGGGTTTTGTGTGTAGACACACACACAGACACACAGACACACAGACACACACACACACACACACACACACAGAGAAAAGGCAACAAAATGCTAGGAAAATATATCAAAGAAGTAAGCAACCACTCATTAGAAATGACCTTTACCTAAGGAGAAGAGTGAGCTGCGTCTGCGGGTTGAAGACGTGTGTGTGTGTGTGTGTGTGTGTGTGTGTGTGTGTGTGTGTGTGTGTGTGTGTGTGTGTGTGTGTGTGTGTGTGTGTGTGTGTGTGTGTGTGTGTGTGTGTGTGTGTGTCTGTGTCTGTGTGTCTGTGTGTGTGTGTGTGTGTGTGTGTGTGTGTGTGTCTGTGTGTGTGTGTGTGTGTGTGTGTGTGCACCTAAAAGTTTCATTGATTGTAAGTGTGTACACACCTAAAAGTTTCATTGATTGTAAGAGTTTACTCACTTGCGCGCGCGCACACACACACACACACACCTAAAAGTTTCATTGATTGTAAGAGTTTACTCACTTGTACACACACACACACACACACACACACATCTAAAAGTTTCATTGATTGTAAGAGTTTACTCACTTGTACACACACACACACACATCTAAAAGTTTCATTGATTGTAAGAGTTTACTCACTTGTACACACACACACACATCTAAAAGTTTCATTGATTGTAAGAGTTTACTCACTTGTATCAAGAAGGTCTAAAAGTTTCATTGATTGTAAGAGTTTACTCACTTGTACACACACACACATCTAAAAGTTTCATTGATTGTAAGAGTTTACTCACTTGTATCAAGAAGGTGGGAGTCGTCATAATTACAGCAAATTGACCTGTTTCTGCAATCACAAATCTAACAAATGGGGACCACGAAAGAGAGGATTCTTCTTCACATCAACAGCATCTAACCTCAGATTTATAATATATTCGATTTGTGCGTGTCATTATAACATCCCGTTTTCAAAAACAGTATAATAAAATTTTTTCATCAGAGTAGAGCATCGGAGCAATTGAGTAACTGATATATATTCAAAATGCCAACAATAGTGTGTCTGGCTGGTTATAACAGCGGTACATTATACGAGTGGTTCAAAAGTAATATACAACAACGAAAAGTCTTCAGCCGCAAAAAGGAATCTTCTGCCGATTCTCTAAGCGTGCTGCTTACTCTGCTCCTCGGTCCTCCCGACCCTGAAGCTATGTTAAGAGCTGAGGTCCATTGCAATCGGACCTTAGGTAACAGTTAACCTCTTGAGTAAATAATACCTATTGAAATAGGTGAATATAAGGTCTCAAAGACCTTGTGGTAAATTTATCTTATTTTTGGGGTAATTACTCTTGAAAATAGAATAATTTGCAATTAGGTCCCTAAAGCGTTTGGAAGTTTGCAAATAGGTCCCTAAACACATTTACGGGTTATAAAATACCCTGTGAAAATTATAAAAAGGCAAGTAAATATTTATTTGAAATAGGGAATAATATTGTCCCTAATTTAGGTAATTTATTGAATTATTACCTTGAAGAAATAAAGGGGGAAAAGTCAAAAAGTATTATAATGATCAGAATGTCCCCGTAAATTCTAAAATAATGCAAGAGGCATAAAAGATTAATGTCAGTGCAAAAGTTGTAAGGTAATGAGTTATTCTAATTAAGAAAATTATCAAAAATTAGTGGGTAATTAATTAAGTGATTATTGGCTAATTATTTGAGCTTAAACAAAGGAAAATTCAAAGATAATTATGTAAAACCCTATAAATAGTGGTTTATGGCTAGAATTAACATAAAATATATTTGCTAATTTATTTGGAAAATATGAAGAAAAATTGGTGAGATTAAGTAATTTTAAGCCTAAATACAAGAATGGACCAATAGGAAAATTTTGTAAAAAATTATATAAAAAAATTATTAAATAATTATCAAAAAAATCTCAAGAGGATAAGATGATAGGATTTTGTAATATAATAATATTATATGTGAAAAGCAAATAGACAAATGACCACCGATAGGAATTGGATCTTGACTGGAAAACCACGAACAAAGTTTCTAAAGTCAGTAAAGAATATGAAAGAGTGGATTTTTATCTTGAAATAGACTGTTCCAGGAGTTAATTCCGAGATCGGTAGAGCATTTTGATAATAAGACGAAATAGGGTAATCTGTGAAAAAGCAGATAGTCACAGATTTAGAATTTGAAGAAAATAAATCATAACTCAACATCTGGGAATGAGTTGAGAATTTCCTGGACATATTTGGAATCAGTGGATTTTTTTCCAGAGGTTGATGATTTCAGAAGTTCGTTCCGTAATTAGCACGTTTTTCGAGAATCTTCGGCTGAGCACGAAATGCCCTGAATGGAATCAAAAATTAAGTTAACCTAGATACTTTTGAAGAGAAAGAGAAGGTCTTCAAAGTTGTGATTCCGGATTTTTGAGATTTTACAAGAATACGCGTTTAGGACACCGATCGGGGACTTTATCGTACAAGACCATAAAGCAAAAACCCTAATTTTCTTGGTTGTGGTTGAAGGGAAATTTTGGGGAAAATTACCAAGTTGGCCACACTTTTTCCCTATAAATAGCCTCCCTTTGCTCTTGAAAATTCACACCATTGCAAAGAGCAATCTTAGAGAGAAGTTAGAGAGAGGAGCTCTGGAGAAGGAAGAGCTCGGAGAAATTTGCAGCGAAGCTCTAGGTAATTTTTCCGGTCTTTAGTCTTTAATTCTTTCGGTAGTTAGAGTAGAAATGTTAGATTAGTCTTTAATCTTCCAAGTATGATTAGATATCATATGATAGGGGTATTTTTGTCATTAATTTCGAAATTCATGATGGGGTCGGAATTATGGCAAAATTTTGGAAGATTAGAGTTAAAGTAACGAAGTGCTGGCGAAATTCCGCCGATTAGGGGGTCAGGGGTAAAATAGTCATTTTTGACTAAAATGTCCGTTATGATGTCAAAAGTTAATAAATGTGATATTACCCTTATAGGATATCTGTGAGCACGTACCGCTGTCGTAACGCTGTCAATTTACCGTATTCCGCCAGAAATACCGTATAACGTCAACGAAGGTACGTCCGCGTACTGTAACATTAACTCTTATGTTTATGGTATGTATATATGTGCTATGTGTATTGTTATGGTATGTTTATTGAATGCAAATATGTTAGAACAGTTTGGTGCCGAAGGAAAGGCTAGTCTATGTGGGTAAGCCATTAAGTCGCCGTGAACTCGGTAAGGCCCCCATTATAGACACTTACCTGGGCGAAATATCTGCATGCTGGGAGCGATACATGTGCATTGGTTGGGTGTGGTTTATAGGTTGTGTTGATGTTGTTATGTAACCCATATGTGTGTATGTATACATGAGGTTAACCGTTACCTGAGATCCGGTGCGGATCTCAGCTCTTAACATAGCATCAGGGTCGGAAGGACCGAGGAACGAGGAGAGAGGAAAGCAGCAGGTTCAAGGTTCCTATGAAGACTTTCCGACGTTGTACTTTACTTTTTGAAAACTCTCGGTTACTATACCGCTTCTGTAACTAGCCAGTGGGCATTTTGAATATATATCAGTTACACTCTTGTTCCGATGCTCTACTCTGATGAAAAAAAATTTATACTGCTTTTGGAAAACGGGATGTTACATTTACATATACAGCATATGGACTACAGACAGACAACATCAACAGTATAAGAGCACATAATACAAACATCTCCCAAACAGCGTATCCCGGCGGCACATAGGCCCCTTGAAGCTTACCCTAGCAGCACCTAGGCCCTCCCTTGAAGCGTACCACGCGCACCTAGGCCCTTAGCAAACGTACCCTAGCAGCACTTAGGCCTTCTGAAACGTACCCTGGCGGCACCTAGGCCACTAACAAGCGTATCCCAATACCCAACAACCATAACAACAGTACATATACATACAATACACATAGCACATACACGCATACCATAAAATCAGAGTTAGAGTTACTAGTACGCGAACGTACCTTCCTTGACGATATTCGGAACAACTGTTGATCAGAACGTACTCACAGGTATCCTATAAGGACAATAGTGTATTTGTTACTAAACAATCATCATAACAGTCATTTTAGTCAAAAATGACCATTTTACCCCTGACTCCCCTAATCGGCGGAATTTCGTCAGAACTTCCTTACTTTGACTCTAATCTTCCAAAATTTTGCCATAACTCTTTCTCCAACATAATTTTCGAAATATATATCATATTTAACCCTAAAACATGATATCAACAATATATTGGAAGATTAAATATCAAACTAACATCCCTACCATAACTACCGAACGAAAGACTAAAGCTTGAGACTCGGTACCGAAGAAATTACCTAGGGCTTCGCTACAACTTTCTCCAAAGCTCCTCCTTCTCTCTTCCTTCTCTCTAGATTCAAAATTGCTAAGGCAATTTGGTGTGAGAATTATGCAAAGGATGTTGGCCTATTTATAGAGTTTATGTGAGGGCATTTTGGTATTTATACTATTTGCTTTTTCACAACTTTTTCAACAACTTCTTAACTAAGTTTTCCTTTAAACCTCTTTTGCATTCACACTACACCACATGCACATTTTTTCCTCCCTTTCTCTCTTCCAATTTCGAAATTGGATGGCCTCTTTTTGGCCATGGAATTTGTTCTCCCACTTGCCAAAATATCACATGACAAAGTGTTCCTATTGGCTTGTATTTTTGTGTTGACTTTTCAACAACTTCCTAACTAAGTTACTACATCAATTTCTCTCATTTTCTCTACATTTTTCTTCTTCTTTTCCTCTTCAATATTTCGGTTTCCCATCCCCCTTTTCCCCATTCTTTTTGTTTCTTATTTAATTCATATTATCCTCTAACCATCTCATATTCATTTTAACTAGAAATTTTCCCATTGGTTCCTTTATCTCACAAGGATTATGCTTTAGGGACTCTATATAATTCATCTAATATATTTTCTTAATCATCTCTAATTGATTAACAATTACTCTCATGCTAATCATAAGCCTTTCTTGGTCATTAATCACAAATTAGGGGTTTTATTTAATTAACTTTGGATATCTTCTTCATTCATGCCTAAACAATTAGCCATTAATTATTTATTTAATCACTTACTAATTGTTGACAATTTCCTTAATTAGGATTAATTATTATCTCACAGCTATTTTATTGACATTAGTATTTTATGTCCCATGTAATATATTAAAAATCATGGGATCATTTTGGTCCTTCAAATATTTTTTGATTTCTCCTCTTTAATTTTTCCAATGTTATAATTTAATAAATTACCAAAATTAGAGAAAATATACTCTCTAATTTTAAATAATTATTTTACTGCCTCTTACGATTTATCACAATATTTTCAGGGCATTTTATGGCCCATAATTGCATTTTAGAGATTTTGACACTTTATTTCCTCAAATTTCACTAGAAATTTCCCTAGAAAATACGATAATTATAACTCCAAGTTTGAGATCACATATTCACCTATTTCCATTAGGTATTATTTACTAAATTATGATACTTATCGTAATTCAGATTTTAGGGTATTACAGTCATCCTTGCGCAGGGGCAATTTCATCGCAGCTCCTGTGGCAACGGCTCCGGCTCTGTCAACAACAACGATCCCAAAATAGCATCCACACCTCGCGAGAGATGTACGACGCCGACAGTCTTGCGACTTTGAAAATCTGGAAAGAGTGAAGAAGGAGGGAAGAATCTGTGTTTGGGAATGGGCACAAGGAAGAGCATGAGGCTTTGGAAGTAGAGTTACAGTATTCCCGGTTCACCAATGAAGTGCCGCAAAATTCAATTTTGGGAATGAAAATCTTTATGACCGGTTACAATAAAAATGAGGTTTTAAAAGTATATTTTTTAGACCGGACTTTTCAAATGTCCGGTCTTAAAAATTCTCTATATTTACGAAATTGCCACCAGTCATATTTTTAAGACCTAACCATTAATAATCCGGTCTTAAAAAAAGTTCTTTATATTTACGAAACTGGCACCTGTCATACTTTTAAGACCTAATCCTCTATAATCCGGTCTTAAAAAAGTTCTTTATATTTACGAAATTGCAACCGGTCACACTTTTAAGACCGGATCTTTTATAATCCGGTCTTAAAAGTGTTCTATATATTTACGAAAGTGCCACCAGTCATATTTTTAAGACCGGATCCTTTATAATCCGGTCCAAAAAGTTCTTTATATTTACGAAACTGCCACCGATCATACTTTTAAGACCTGATTCTCTATAATCCGGTCTAAATGAGGTGATCTTAAAGCTCTTTTTTGCACTAGTGAAAATATGGTTATTTTAGGAAGAAATTGACAAAAATTTGAATGTTGTCTTATAATTAGGACCAAAACCAACTCTCAAATGTTGTCATATAATTAGGATCGGAGGGAGTAACTTATTTAGCTTTTTTAATCTCAGAAAATAATCAATTCTGTCCTATATCCACATCAAAGACAAATCATTGCACACGCCTGCATAATGTGAATTTGGCAAAAATGAAAAAGGAATAAAAAAAAATTAAAGAATTTAAGCATGATTATTCGTTGCCTGATTTTCTCAACATTAGAAACATCAAAGTTGCCAACAGCAAGATCAAATATATATGGCGTCTAGCCGACACAAGCACATGAGATCGATGCTTCTGAATTCAGAGCTCCATTACACTATGCGTTATGAAACGGGAGCAAATACGACAAAAATATCTTTTTTTTTTTTGGACAAATACGACAGAAATATCTTGATAAAACGAAACCAATCAGCCATGACATTGATATTCACATGGGAATGTACTAATATAATAAAATAATAATTGTAGAAATGTTTAAATGTTAACTCATGAATGTTATAAATGTCCATAAATTAATTCATCTAAGTTTGGATTCGGATTACGTAATGAAGGATTGCTTGGTTTGTTGTAATATATGGAGTATGATAATTAGAATCAAAGTAAAATGTTCTAACATCCGATTCGTTTTGCCTTAATTATATAGACTTTCCATATATTTTTAAAACACATACTTAAATCCAATCTATTAATTGCGTTAAGGATTTTTATTTTTAATTAAAAGTTATATTAAAATAAGCTTTATTTACTAACTTACCCTTCATCATTACTAATTTCTTGACTGTTAGGGTGTGCATGGAATCATTCTGTTCCCCAACACTGATTTTGAGATGAAACAGTTTTTTCTGATTCTGTGCTAAGAAAAGTTTTGAGAATCAGAATTACGTTTGTTAACTCATTTTATTTTTACTCCGAGAATCAGAATTAC
The DNA here is from genome assembly GCA_025563575.1 of Acacia pycnantha. Lineage (NCBI taxonomy): Eukaryota > Viridiplantae > Streptophyta > Magnoliopsida > Fabales > Fabaceae > Acacia > Acacia pycnantha. The sequence continues at coordinate 1,605,882 of JAMWYP010000118.1, forward strand.
GTTTGTTAACACATTTTATTTTTATTTATGTAATTTTTATATTCAAAAAATTATTTATGTGGTGGTGGCGGCAGTGGCGGTGGGGGTGGTGGTGCAGCAGCGACGGCGGCGGTTGTGGCGGTGGGGAGGTAGTTGATCCGTCGCTTAGGGTGATTGGAATTTTTTCGCTTCATTAATGTCACGATCGAGAGAAGGGAAAAAATAGATTATTACTTTGTGCCCTGGAATGGAGATGCAGAAATTTTCTGCTTCTTTTTTTTATTCCCCAGCACAAAAAAGAAACCGGTTCATCCCGGGAACAAAAAAATAAACCGGATTTACCAAACACAATTCCTATCCAATTTTGTTTCTGGAAATAAAAATTAAGAGAAAACTCATTTTGGGACCGTTACCATGCACACCCTTAATTAACCCAATTAGGCTAAAGCAGCTCTAACACCTAAGATACAATGCCACATATTATTCATCTTATTATCCCACTTTTTTTTTTTTTTGATAATAAAATAGGCTAAAAGCCGGGAACCATTACAGCAACATTAAAACAGAAAGGGAAAAAATCCCAAGCAATCCTTATCAGCTAAACCCCTCAAAGATAAAGGGCACTTACTGAAATAACTAGACCTAGACAAACCTAACTTTGCCAAAGCATCAACCAAACAATTAATTTCCCAAGGTATAGCATTGCCCACCTTCCCTTTGTCTTCTGGGCTGAATCTCACCTAAGATATTGTGCTCGTTGAATCTCAGCTCTCGGCACCATCTTAATTTCGACCGCTTCTTCACCCACACCCTCCCTCTCATGCTCGAGCCTCCTTCTCCCTCATCGTGATCAAACGATAGGCGAAAACATTGAATCTTAGTTGTGGTAAGAACACCGTGGACCACTGCCCCCTCCTTCCATGAAGATCTCCATCGCAGTATCCCAAAATATTGTTCAAACTGTAGGCGATGGTTGTAGTCGTGGGCTTGTTCATGATTCTTATCACGTTAACTAATAAAAAATTTATCATATTATATGTTATGTATCATTAGATTATGCCATTCTGGTCCTATTTATAAGTCCAGACCAAAAAAATTTGGTCCTATTTATAAGTCCAGTTTCATGTAATAAATGAGATTGTGACAATTTTACCCATATTAATTATACCCATGAAAATAGAGAGAAGAAACAATTGAAAAACATCCAATTATAAATGATGGCAAAATTGAAAATTTATCCCCATAATCATGGTGTCAACTACCTCTCATTGGTATGTGAGATTTGGTCAAACTGAACTTATAAATAGGACCAAAGTGGTATATCTATATATATAAGTTAGATGAAATAGTTTAAAAAAAAAACGATAAATATAAATATTTTTAAAATAATTTAATTAATTTTTTCATACATTTAAAAAAACCAATGGTCTTGTAGTGGTTACCCGTAAATATGAAAACTTTTAGGAAAAATCCAAGAAAATATTACATAAAATCTCAAATAGGTACAACAAAACAAATTGTCAAGTTTAACTGTTCTTATTAATTAATTCAATTGTCAAGAAAATTTTAAAGTTAAAGCCTTAAAGGGTATTTTTCCCGTCATTTTTTCCGTACGTTTATCCTTTTTGTAAAATTCTCTCTTTATATAACTCTCGCCGCTCTCCACACTTCAGTCGAGCTACTTCCTCTTTCTCTCTTCATAATTTCTGTCACCGATGAGTAAGCTCAGGCAAGTATTCGCCGGGATCTCAGATCCCAGCAACAACAAGAGAAGCAAAAAGCTCTTTCTCGCTCTGTTCTCCACTCTCCTCCTCCTCGCCGTCGTTGTCGGCATCGTGGCCGGAGTGAACTCCCGCCAAAAATCCTCCGGTGACGATAATTTGAATACTTCCCACGCCATCGTCAAATCCGCCTGCAGCACCACACTTTACCCTGAACTTTGCTACTCCGCCGTCTCCTCCGAGCCTGGATTCACCGAGAAAATCTCTTCCCACCGCGATGTCATCGAACTGTCCTTAAACATAACGATTAGAGCCGTGGAGCACAATCTCTTCAACATCGAGGAGCTAAACGATAAAAGAAAGGGTAGCCTCACGGAGAGAGAAAACCGCCCTTCATGATTGTTTAGAGACGATTGACGAAACGCTCGACGAGCTTCACACCGCTTACCAAGATCTGAAAATCTATCCGAACAAGAAAACTCTGTACCAGCACGCCGACGATCTAAAGACTCTGATTAGTGCCGCCATTACCAACCAGGTCACTTGCCTTGACGGATTCTTTTACGACGGCGCCGATAAGAAAGTCCGGGGAGCTCTGGAGGCAGGGCAGGTTCACGTGGAGCACATGTGCAGCAATGCTCTGGCGATGATTAAGAACATGACGGACACAGATGTGGCGAACTACGAGATGAAGATGGGGATTACAAAGAGCAGGAGGCTGATGGCGGCGGCGGCGGCGGCGGAAGACGGTGTTCAGTGGCCGGAGTGGATGGCGGCGGCAGACAGGCATTTGTTGCAGGCGACGCAGGTGAAGGCTGACGTGGTGGTAGCGGCTGACGGGAGCGGAAATTTTAAGACGGTGTCGGAGGCAGTGAGGGCGGCTCCGGAGAAGAGTTCGAAGAGATACGTGATTAGGATCAAAGCGGGAGTTTACAAAGAAAATGTGGAAGTTCTAAAGAAGAAGACGAATATAATGTTCTTGGGAGATGGAAGAAAGAATACGATCATTACCGGAAGCAGGAATGTTGTTGACGGAAGCACCACTTTCCATTCTGCCACTGTTGGTAAGTTCACTGTGCCCTTCCTTTCTCATTTACAGTACTTAGTTTTAAACTTTTAATAAAAATAGTACAGTTTTTTTTTTTTTATATATATAACTAACGCCTAATTATACTCATTACACATTAAGAAAATATTTAGCAAAGACTTAAGGAATAACACACATACTTTTTTGTATAACCCTCCAACAAATCCATGTCTGGCATTTTTTAAAAATCCTACTCTTTCAGTCCTAAATATAAGAGATAGTTTATAATATAAATTACACTATAAAAACTATATCCTATATTTAAGATCGAAGATAATATTATTAGATGTTCGAATAACCGATTAGTCTTGATTCTGTCTTTGTAACTATGATGCCTCTCCCATAAGTCTTTTTGATCCATGTGCGATGTGCAATTTATAGTCTAGCTATTCCATCAGCGGACCAACTACCTTTGATAGAAGAATACACATTTAAGAATTTTTAATGTTGAGTGATAATTAAGGTGTTTGAGATTTGGAAGCCAATTTGCAAGAAAGTGCACTAATGTTTGGTACTCTTTTAGAGATGAGCAAGTTTGAAAAGTTGACAAACTTTTCATTTTATCAAATAATAATGCTGTTCTCTGAGCCAAAATAAAATAAAATAATAATAATAATGCTGTCAGGGTCGTGATGGATTAGGTTCACTTGTTGGCCCACTGATTGTTTAAATTCAAAATCAAAGGGGCAAAAGAAAGCAACGAAATTACTCATTCGGTCTTTAATATAAGATATATAGTTTGTAATGTTCTTATATTTAAAACCGGAAGTAGTACATAATTAGTAGGTATAATTTTAATGAAGACAATATAAGTTACTTGACGACTAACATTATGTGGTTATAGTTGTTAGTGAGTTTTGACCAAAGTCCAAAATTATTATTAATGATAGTCTTCCACTAAAAAACTAGTTTTGTCAGTTGTTGAAATGGTTATTTATCTGAGATAGCAGGTTTCCATATTTAATATTGAAATCTTGATATTTTGAATGTGATGAATATTTATTACTCTATTACCCTCGCGAGAGGGTTGGACTGCTAAGAATATTTAAAATGATCAGCGAACAATGTTTGATGAGTGTGCTTTATGTGTGGGTATATTTTATCTGTATTTAGCTTTTCTAAAAAAAAAACTTAAAAGCTTTTTAAACAAATGCTAATTAATTCCTATAATTTCGGGATTTATAGAGACCCTACCATCTGCTCAAGGCCCAAGTCATGCTGTCATCTATTCTATATTTTGTAGGCTTTTTTTTTATAAGAAGAAGTTTAGGAGAGGTGTTAGGTTCACCTATAGTCTAAGGGCACTTGAAGCCTACTCTGCAAGGAATTAAGGACTAAAAGTACACATGTCTCTATCTTAGCTTGGTTACCATTGCTTCACAGACTCCTAGGATGCCTTCTCCAATACCTTGACCAACTCCAGGATCGAATCTCCTCCTTTTTAGTGAGAGTATTCGACTCCTTTATCAGTTGAATCAAAAAATGAGGGGTGACTGTTTCTTTTTAAGTCAAGCAAAAATGTCCGGCATGTGCGCATGGGGGTCTTTTTTTTTTTGCTCAGAACGCATGGGGGTCTTGATCATTGAAATCTATCTTGTCTATTCCCTGTTTTTCTGATTGGTAATCACTTTTGAATTTGTTGTGTTATCATATAATACTATAATCCAAGAAAGTTATATATAAATTATTTTCTAAGTTATTCCCTTCAATCATGCATGGTTCTGTGGGCTTCATAGAAAATTCTGGTCCTTAGAAAAGAAACCACGACACACACCTCAGACAAGTACGCCTTTCACTTTCACACCAGCTTTTTCCCTTTTTGTACGAAACACGCTTTCTTTTCACTTGCTCGTTGTATATTACTGTTAGGTGAATTTTTAACTTTGTTCTTGTCGGTGTAATTTTTTACCTCTTTTTTCTCTCATTATTTTTATTGATACAATTAATATAAATAAAATTATCACTATCTCATTTACTATTTTGAAACTGAACTTATAAATAAGACTAATTTTTTTAGTAAAAAAGTCATATAAATAAAATCAGAGTGGCATTTTTATCATTCTATTAATATAATATTAGTTGTCGGTTGAGCCTTGGGAAAATGTGCAGAAATACACATGTGTTTTACTTTCTGGAGCGCCCAACACCAAGTGTTTTTTTAGATGAAAAATGCACATGTGGTTATAAAAAAGGTTCAAAAGTTACAGCACCGTTAAAATCTTGCTTAACGGTGTTAATTTTGGAGGTGGAGCCCATACTATAGTTCTGAAAATACCAAAATGCCCTCCAAAATCACCCCCAAACCTCTGATTATTCGATAGCCATGAACAAGACCTTCATCCTTCCATCACCGTCCCTTCTTGGTCGTCGACGACCATCCTTTATCGTCACCGGCAACCTTCACCTATTCTATTACCTATGCGAGCTCGAAACTTATCCTCAAAGTCTCTGGGAGGGTAAGGCCTCGACGACCGATTATCTGACAAAACCCTTGGTGGGTTCCAACCACCGATGCGGTTATCAGTACTGCAATAGTCAAAATCAGGGAGACTTTGGTGAGGATGATCATTCTCAATAATCATCTGATTTGAAACCCTCTACGAGTGTGTAAAATCATGAGGGTTGCTAGCAGAGCGGTGGGCATAGTTCGAGACGTTGAAAGAAAATTGGGATTGATGAGGACGTTTATATGGAAGAGGATGCGATGGGGGAGGGGTGCGAACGTTTCGATAGGAAAGAGAAAAAGGAGGGGGTAAGGGTGGAAGAGTTGGTGCTAACGTCGGCAATGGTGGCAGAGGAAGGTGGTGAGGCCGGAAACGGGGATCTTTGGGGAACTGTGAGTGGCGCGGATGATTAGGGGGAAGAGGAGCGTACCTTGCATGCTGGTGCTAGTGATGAGATTGGGAGGGATGATCCATGGATGGAATCCAGAGAGAATTGGAGATCTAAGCTTCCACTGTGATAAAGCTGTTCGGCTTCAAATGGTTTTGAAACATATCCATCCATCCATTCCACGCTTCAGGCATTCCTCATGCGTTGCCTGAATCACATCTGCAGTCATAGCCAAAATGAGGAGAGATTTTTTTTTTTTTGAGTTAGGGGTATTTTGGTACTTTCAAATTAAAATAAACGGATATTCTCTTCTTCTAACGGTGTTGTGAGTTTTGCACCTTTTTTATAACCACATGTGCATTTTTTGCACCTAAAAAAATACTTGATGTTGAGCGGCAAAGTACATATGTTAATTCTTGTGTGCCACCTCAAAATTTTAGTCTCTTTATCTCAGATTTGCTTGGATGACACATTTTTTTCCCTTAACCTTATGATGCGCTAACCATCATACCAAAAGCTCGAGGCTCTGAGACCACTTATAACGTCTCAACATGTGGAACTTTCAAGGGGATCACCCATCCTGAGATTTTCCCTGCCTGAGTACGCTTAACCTTGTGAGACACTAATCATCATGCCAAAAGCTCAAGCTGATAGCAGAGGCACACCACATATTATATATGTCCCAGAAACCTTCCTCAACCTACCCGATGTGGTACTCATTAGAGTGAGACTGTAACATAGAGCTCTCCTCCCCTCCCTTTTCTCTTCCTAACTCCTCCTTTAAAATTGTTTCTTTTTATGAGAGATAAAAAAATTTCTTAAAAAATTAATCTCAGTAAAATAATCTCGTCCCTTTTTACTCCCCTCCCTAGAGCCAAACAAAGTCTTAGGACCCGTTCGGTACAGGAATTGATGAGAGTTCCTGGGAACATAATAGAGTTTCCACAGCAAAACACATTTGACGCACCATCTTCCCGTCAAATCAAGTTCCCACCTAGCGCCATCTTCCCACAAGGGGACACAAGCACAAATAGGTTAATGCACTATTAGTTTTTGCGTTCGAATGCAAGCACTTAGTTACATGTTACGTTCGAACTTACGTTTTTTGTTCTTACCAAACATTTTATTTTCCCTCAACTTAAGTTCTCTTCCCATGTCTACAAAATAGCTCAACTTTTTAAGTTCCCTCTCAATCTTCCATTCCATTCATTTCCCTTCCCTAAGGACCCGTTTGTTATAAAGAAAGCTTGGGGAGGGAAATGAACTTTAGAGGAGGGAAATGAATGGAAAGGAAGATTTGAAAGATGAGGGAAGATGATTTGAGTTGTTTGGTAGGAAGAAAATGAAGATGTGGTAGTTGGTAAGGAATTAAGAAATGTCTATTTTACCCTCAAAAGAAATTAATTCAAAATAAAAAAAAAAATTTTGCTAAAATATATTTTAAAAAAATATATTATTGTTAAGTTCGAACTTTTGAAGAAAAAAAAAATTCGTCAAATTTGAACTTTCCAGTTCGAACTTTCATAAATTTTAATTTCGGGGTAAATCATTAAAAACCATCTTCCGGGAAGATGGCGGCTTTCCTTTCATTTTCGGAGGAAAACATCTTCCCTCAAATAAGGGAAAATGTCCAATTCCAGTGAGTTGCTGACTGGACTTTCTTTGTAACAAACACCCAAAATCTATGGGAAGATTGAGATCTTCCCTTTCTCTCCTGAACTTTCTTTGTAACAAACGGGTCCTAAGTTCCTTTCCCTCAATCTTCCCCATACCAAACGGGCCCTTAATGTTTGCGTAGCAAAACGAGGGAAAGTTCTTTCATTCTCATTATTTGGTTAAGACAAATGGAGAATGATAGTTAGATACTAAAATATAAAGTTAATGACACTTAGATTTCTCACTATATTTTTTGAACAATACTAGCAAATATTGACTTCTAAATTTTTAACCGTCTCTATTTTTATTTTCAATTGATTTTACAAAATCTAGTCAATAACTAAATTATAATTTAATTCTTATTTTTATTTTTTATAGTTAACAGATTAATTTTGTTAGCTAGATTTTTTTCAATCTGTTCTTTTATGGAGTAATTTGTTTATTAATTTATACTAATAGTGGATATTCGCCGTTGACGTATTTTGCAGCCGTAGTGGGAGAAGGTTTCTTAGCTCGCGACATAACCTTTGAAAACACGGCCGGCCATGCGAAGCACCAAGCCGTCGCCCTCCGGGTAGGTTCCGACTTCGCCGCCTTCTACCAATGCGACTTCCTCGGCTACCAGGACACCCTCTACGTCCACCACAACCGCCAGTTCTTCATCAGCTGCCTCATTACCGGCACCGTCGACTTCATCTTTGGCAACTCCGCCGCCTTGTTCCAGGACTGTGACATCCACGCCCGCCTCCCGGATCCGGGCAGAAGAACATGGTCACTGCACAGGGTCGGGTCGACCCGAATCAGAATACCGGTATCGTCATCCAGAAGTGCCGGATCGGAGCCACGTCAGATCTGGAGGCACAGAAGAAGGACTTCAAGACCTACCTGGGCCGGCCATGGAAGGAGTACTCGAGGACAGTGATAATGCAGTCGACCATATCGGACGTGATCGATCCGGTGGGGTGGCACGAGTGGAATGGCGATTTCGCTTTGAACACTCTGTTCTATGGAGAGTATCAGAACAGTGGCGCTGGTGCCGGAACGGCGAACAGAGTGAAGTGGAAGGGGTACAAGGTCATAACGAGTGCTTCGGAGGCTCAACAGTTCACTGCTGCCAGCTTTATTGGTGGCTCTAACTGGTTGGGCTCCACTGGTTTTCCCGTCTCCCTGGGTCTTTAGGGCTTACATCATCATCATCATTATGATGTCATTGATTATTATATTGGAAAATCCTTTACGGTTCCAAACTTCCAATAGACAAAAAAATGTCAAAAAAATACCATAGAAAATTATGATGTCAAAAAAGTCTCAAAGAGTTGTTAAAATCTACAAATGGAGCTGTTAATCATCTACTGAAAAAACTGTTAATAAGAATTTTTTGACATCAAAATTTTCTGTGGGATTTTTTTAACATTTTCTTGATTATTTGGGATCTTAATGGCATTTTCACTTATTATATCTGCTATAATTGTTGGCTAGGGGTAAAGGTCCTTTATTTTATTTAGGCAAAAGGGAATTAGTGGGGAAGATGAGGAGTGGGTGTGAGTGAGGAAACGAAATTGTGTGTCCCTTATTTTGCATGATTAATGAGAATATGAGTGATTTTGATTCATTGTCAAGGGCTTAATCATTTTGACTAGTTTTTCATACTTAAATTGTTGGGGCAATCAAAATCCCCACAAATCCTTTGCTCATGCCACGTAAGCTAATTCATGCAGCCAAGTTGAAGTAGAGGGAAATTTTCAAAGCAAAGTCAATTGAAGAAGTAGTGTATGTCATGAAATTCAATGACAATACTAATAGAAGGCTCTCACACACACACACACGTATATATTAAAAACACATCATCAAGAAGACAAATACATAAAAGAAAATAGAATAAGAGAATTGTTAGGGTAAAAAATGGAGATAATACCACTTAAAATTTTCATACAATAATGCAAACCCTCACAATGCAAGCTGCAAGGACCTTTTATTCTACCGTGGGCTCTGTCTATTGGATAATCCAAGCCCATAGCTTCTATCACATCTGATGGAGCAGGCCCACTTTCACTTTCCTGATCAAGCATATGAACTACGTACATACATCATAAGGGAGTAGGGATTTGGTTTTATGGTTATGGAGGAATAATCATATTTTTCAAGAAGGGTTTCATAAAACATTTTGTCCAACTGGGGTTATTAGAAGATCATGGAGGTTATACTGTGAGGAAATTGATTCAGATTGCCATCATGACGGTATGCATGTCCCAAGCATTATTAGATGGGCTCCTCCTCCTGTTGGCTGGGTTAAGTTGAACATTGATGAAGCTGTGTCTTCCAAAACCAGAAAAGCAGGGTGTGGTGGTGTGGTTAGAGATCATAAGGGAATGTGGATCTCGGGCTTTACACAATATGTGGGACACTATGAGGTATATAATATGGAATCTGATACAAAGCTGCTGATTGACAAACTTATGCCGGCCGGACGGACTGATCCTAACAGCAGCATTGTCTTTTTACAGATTAGAAGCATGTTGAGTCAGAATTGGGAGGTGACTATTCAGTATACCCCTCGTGCTGCGAATGCCATGGCTGATGCTTTAGCTTAGGAGGGTTTGTCAAAATCCTCTTTCTTGAATGTTTACCCGGAAAATCTCCGGGTGGTGTTTATGAATAATTGTATGGAACTTAATCCCTTTTTAGCTATTTCTAATACATAAAGGTTGAAGCCTCTCTTTTTAACAAAATTAAAAAAAAAAAAAAAAAAACCTACATACATCATTGTGATCAAAAGTACCTCCAACATGTGCAACAGAAGCTCCCCGCCATCATCTTCTACCTCGGCATCTGATGCAAGTTTACAATGCTGGTGTTTTGTTTCTGATTTTAATTTTGTGTCTTGTGTTTGGGCTTTGTTTTTTCTTATGTTTTCTTCTGATTCTTTGCTGACATGGTTTGCATGTGAAGTGAGCTTCATTGGTCTTGGTGACAATCTATAACATTAGAGAGGACAAGCATAATCGGCTTAAGTTTATAAATAAGATCGAACTAGTAACCTCTTATTTAAAGTGGTACATTAACAAGATCTTACTCACTAGACTAAAAGGCCATTGACAATATAAGTTCTTATATCAAGGACTAAAAGTAGATCATTAACGAGATCTTATATCAAGAACTGAAAGTAGTACATTAAAAGTAGGTTATAATAACTAACACATAGTTAGTCTAGCGGTGTAAAGCCCTGCTAGCTGCTAGATCCCTTTAGGTTTTGAGTTCGAATTTAGAGAAGATATTTGTGTTGGGAGGGGAGCCACAAACTCCAAAGTCGAATACTGGTTGAAAGTATTAAAAAAGTAGGTAATGATAATGTCATGTGGATTATGATATGCAACAAAAATATGGTTTTGGAAAGTTTGATAATTTTTACTCTCATGTTGAAAAAAAAGTTTTTACCGCTAATTCAAACAAACACATACCACTTTGGTCCTATTTATAAGTCCAATTTGACCAAAAAATTTGATTCTATTTATAAGTCCAATTTCATGTAATAAATGAGATTGTGACAATTTTACCCATATTAATTACACTCATAAAGATAGAGAGAAGAAACATTTAAAAAAATACTCAATCATAAATGAGGGCAAAGTTGAAAATTTACCCCGTAATCATTGAGCTAACTACTTTTCCCTGGTATGTGAGATTTGGTCAAACTGGACTTATAAATAAGACCAGAGTGGTATGTGAGTGACCAAGACCTTGCAACTTGCTCTGCTTTTGTACTTTACATATTGACCGAGGATTTAAATAAAGCAAAACATATTAATTCAAAACTATATTTGAAACGTGATATTCTGATATTTAATAAATTATTTCTCTATCAATTATAAATTCATGTAACCCCATGTTCTTACATTAGCCTTTGAACATTGTTTATTGCTATAACTATCTTGTAATTTTTTTTTTTGATCAGAAACTATATATATATTAAGCAACAAACATATTACAATATATGGATTCAACTAAAGCCAAATCCAAACCAACAAAATACAAGAAATACAAAAACCAAACAGAGCTGCAACTAGAGCAGCTGAACAGGTCCTCAATACAGATCCCCATATTGAGAAAAGGAACACAGAAAACCCAACCTGAGACGGAAGAAGACCCATGATGTCCTGAAAAACACTTATGCTCCATTGCTGAAACAGATCTGGTAATCTAGGCCACACACCAAATAACTCCTCTTTAGATCTGCCCCCAAGAACGCAGATCTGAATTATCAAGTGATAATCAGATCTAAAAACGCTCAAAAAACCATCCAACCAAGAGGATTCGAACACAGATCTAACAGATCTACTTATTTCCTGAGCCAAAAACACCTCCACGAAACCCAGAAACACAAAAAAGGAAAAACAAAGCAGATAACTCTCACCTCTGCACGATCGATCCAAGAAGAAGAGGAGAGGACTCGCCACAAGAACGAGGGAAGGCCACATCTGACATAACTCTGAGGGAGAGGACCATGACTCAAAGATCTGGACTCCAAAACACCAGAATCGCAGATCCAAGATCTGGACACCAAACTACCACTCGGACTTGTCTGAAGCCTAAGAAAATGGAGCTCGCCGGCGGCTTGTGTGTAAGACACAAGCCGCCGCGATGGAGCAAGGTGAGAAGCTGGAAGAGCAGGAGAGAAGATGGAGAAAAACCAAGAAGAGAGAGAAAAATATAATTGTGTCTATAACTATCTTGTAATTGATACTATTAACTAAAGTAATCTTAAACATTATTATAATATGTCCACTTGATAGAGCTTTTGAATTTTAAATAAGAAATGTATCAAAAGAGGAAGGAAATTAAAAGGAATTGAAAAAAGCAAGATGTGCATAATCAAATTTTATATTAATACATAATTATATGGACAATAAGCTACCACATAATATCCCAGCTTACTATTAAAATTCAATCAATAAAAAAATTTTGACACCAGCCGGCAACTGGTCAGTCTCCATTACTGACCATGGTTTCTAAGGTTGAATATATATGGTCATTTCATTTTTTTTTTCCAAATTACTCTCAAATTCCTTACAAGTTATTATTAAATGAAATTTAAGAGATACATTTATATCTAATTTTTCCCTGATTTATGAGTAATTTTCTCTTAATTTAATGCAACTATCTTCATGTAATCATCGTGTTTAGAGTTAAGTATTTTTAAAATTAAGATCCCTTTTCTTTTATTGATGGTTGAGATTAGAGAAGAATGGGGTTGGAAAGATGATACTCCTTTGGTCCTAAATCTTAAATAAGATCGATTTTTTGGAGAGATTAAGGAAGCTAATTAAATTACTTTAAAATATTTTTATTTGTATTTTTTTCTCTAAAATATTTTGCCTATATTATAAACTGATATATAATCTAAGGATACATAACATATGATATGATTAAGTAACTTGTTTAGTTTATTTAATCTATTAAAAAAAGTCAACTTTATCTTATATTTAAAATTTGAGGGAGTGTGTGGAAATTAGAACATAGGCCCGTTTGGTACGCTGAATTTGCGTGAGGAAATAGGAAGATGACTATTTTCCCACTGGAAAAACACAGTTTGGCGCGTCTCTCTCCCGGAATGCTCATTTCCCGCCTGCGCCATCTTCCCACAACGGTGGGAACATTGAATCCCTAAAAAAATGGTAGGATAGTGGTGAAGTTCCCGGGAGAGTGAATTTTGTTGACAAAAAAGCCCTCAATCAGAGCGTTGCGGATTCAGATCTGATCCTTCCTTCCTCCGCCTTCCTTCTCCATTTCTGTCGCCGGTGACTCTCACCTTCTTCATCATCATCGCCAGTGACATTCCTTTCTTCCCTCACCCTCCACTCAATCGTGATGGCACAGACGTCAGAAGCAAAACCAAAGCACCAAGGAGAATAGAGAGCTTTAACTCTCTTCCATCATCTTAGTCGTCTTCTTCCTCTCTACCAAGCATCGTTGCCGGAGAGGAAAGACTAGACCACCACCATTGGCTTCCTCTGTTTCTGAATTCTTCTCAACCCTCTGTTCTTTCCATTTGAACTGTTCCTTCATCCATTCCTCTACATATGTCTCTGTTTAGTTTCTGTGTTCTTGTGGTCTAGTTTTATGTATGTAGGGTTGTGAAATTGCTTATGTAAACCTCACGCCACTGTTAGATTTTATGTTCGAACGTAGGCGATTGGGTGCTTATTAGGTTCGAACGTAACTTTTTCGTTTGAACGTTCCGAACTAACAGATGGGCATTTTAGGAATTTCACCTCATCTTCTCACTTAACCAACACCCAATTCTTCATACCAAACAATTCATTTTCCCTCAACTTAAGTTCATTTCCCATGTCTGCCAGACAACTCAAATTTTTAAGTTTCCTTTCAATCTTTCCTTCCATTCCTTTCCCTCCTTTAAATTCATTTCCCTCCTTAAATCTTCCCCGTACCAAACGGGCCTAGAGAGAACGCAAGTCACGGTTTTAGGGTATGTTTGGTTTGATGAAAGGAGAGGGGGGGAAAGTTGAGAGAGAAATTTTTTCTCTCATCTTTACAAAATTGCCCATAGATAATTTTCAATATTCCTAAAATATACTCTCAATAAAAGAGAATATTCTCTTCATTAATGGCAAAATGGTCAATGTCCTCCCAAAAGATTTTTTTTCCTCCCCTCCTCTCAAACCAAACATACCCTTAACATCCGCAAATTCAGAGTTTGAAGAGCCAACTAAGAATTGAGAATTCAGTGTCTGACCTAAAATAAGATCCACAGAAAATGGCGAAATTGACGTTATTTGTTAGTTGGAATTTAATAAATAGTGGATTTGAAGGGAAAAAAATTCATCGTACTTGTCTGATAATATTTATAAGTTAGTGAGGGAAAATTTCTTTTTTCTTTTTCATATTTATAACTTATAAGTCACGTCATTTTTATATAAATATGTGATTTTATCTTTTATTTATTGTCGTATAAATTTTGTACAGTTGGGTAGAGTCTAGAATTTGTGTGTTCTTAAATATGGATAAAATGTTACTCCCTCTGATCTTAATTATAAGACCAATTTGATTTTTTTGAGAAATTAAAGAATCTAATTAAAATATATTTTTTTTTCTCAAAACTAATTAGTTTAACTGATAAACTAATATATAATCTAATGATACAAAACATATGATATGATTAAGTAACTTATTTAGTTTTCTTAATCTCTCCAAAAAAAAGTCAACTCGTTCTTCTAATTAGGACTAGAGGTAGTAGGATTAATACATTTAAAATAAAATTAATGAGATTTAAATTTTTTGTTAATTTTGATAAACCATGTTGAGGATAAATTAATGTAAGAGGTTGGAATAATAATTAGTTGGCACCAGATTTAATGCCAACTTCTTTTAAGAAATTATTATCAAAATAGTTAGTTGAACCCACGTTACCATATTTGCTACACTCCTTCCATTTTTCAAAATGCGAAGTCTTGGATCGGATTTGGTTTTTTGGACAAGCTCGAGCTCTGATATGATAGTTCAGATCTTCTTCTTTTTTTTAATGAAAAAAAAAATAAGAAAAAATCAATTTAAAGATTATTTTTATTTTAGATTATCTACCCATTAAAATTATTTTTCATAAAAAATAAAAAACTAAAAAAACTGATATGGAGATCTGGATGGTCGGACGAGCAGGGAAACTTGATAGTAAGTGGAACCTGCCTATCCAAAGGATAGGCAGAGAGAGCTTCTCGCTCTTGGACCGTCCAAATCTGATTTGGACGGTCCAGATCTTATTTCTTTTACTTTCTAATTTTTTCAAAAAAAAAATATTTTAATGGACACAAAATCTAAAATAAAGATAATCTCTCAACTAACATTTTTTCAAAAAATGATTTTTTCATTCAAAAAGTAGCAATTGAAAAAAATAAAATTTGGACCATATCTGAACGATCTAGATCAAATAGACAAATGGTGTCTATCCTTTGAATAGGCACCAAAACCGGTTCCGGTAGCAAGTAGGTATATGTGTTGGATGTTTTGATTGTCCCAAACACATGTTGCTCTCTCTCATTAAATACTTTCGTTGTGTAAGAGGGAAATAAGAAACAATCTATATTTTAGTTAAGGACAAATTTTAAATTTGAACGTGACACGTAGGTATTGGTTATTATTTATTACTCCCTCTAGTCCTAATTATAAAAATATTTTTATAGTATAATTTATATTATAAAAGTGTTCCTATAATTAAAATCGAAATGAGTAATACAAACAAAACAAATCAGCACATGCAGCTCAAAGCAAACTCTATCCCTCAAATCCCATTATCATTTATAAATTAAACTTTTGAGTTTCACAAACATTATATGATATTGATTTTTTTTATTTTTTTCAAATGAACAATATTTTAACAATATTTTCATTCGAACAAATTACTCATATTCTCCACCTTTTCACTCATTGCCTCAAAAGAGAAATAAATTATTTATTCTTTAATTATTTTTACCCAGACAGATTAAAAGAGTTGTGTCCTTTTCTTTTTCCAGGATAAGTAAAGAGAATCTTTTACTTTCATTATCATCACCAACTTTAAATAAAGGGGACATTTTTATATTAATTAAAAGTCTTGTCCATGTTCGTATTGTCGATCACCATCCACTTGAGACAAGGATTGGAAATATTTTTCGATTCCTTTTTCTTAAAAATAAAATAAAATAAAATTGTTATGGACCTTAGTCTAGGCCCATTAGCTAACCGGCCCAGCAGGGGGCAATCCGCGCAAGGATCTCAACTGACCCATAAGGATCCAAACAGAAAGGTCTATTCCTAGGGTGGTTACCTAGATTCTCGGATACACATCATACGAGATCAGAAGCCCTAACCCTAAAGTATACTCTATAAATAGGAGTTACACGACGAATGTACACACGTTCTAATCTCTGAACTATTTACATATAGTAACACTGTGCACACACCAGAGTCTATTGATCCAATAGCAAAGCTCCAGCCTACCGGGTTGGACATCTGTGTTCTACACCATAACAAAAATGATCATATGAAACGTTTTTATAAAGTAAATTTAAAATATTGGAAAAAAGGAGAAAATGGTCCAAACTTCAACCACAAGGCCCACGGGCGCACTAACAATGGGATGTTTAATACTTTTTTTTTTTTTTTTGGTATGAGGGATGTTTAATACATAATTCTTGAGATAAGTCCCCATCCCCTTTGTACTTTTTTAAATATAAAATGTTCCTTTGGCCAAAAGAATATCTAATAAAAATATAATTGGAAAATTGCACTTAAATCCTAAGAAAGACAAAATACAGCTCAAATGTCTCTTAAGATCTTCAATTTGTAGTAAAGTCCCTTAGGATGTTTGAGTAATATATTTTAATAATGAAAAGACTAAAATAACCTCAAAATATATTTCAATTTTCTCTATTTAATCAATGAGTTTATTTTGGTCTTTTCATAATAGGAATATATTACTCACATGTTCCATAGGACTTCACTGTAAAATAGAGATCTCAAGGCATTTTTGGGTTGTATTCTGCCTTGGGACTTAAGTGTAATTTTTCTTATATAATTTACGTTGATCCTAAATTAATGGCACAAAGGCAGTTCATTGGCAAACAGCTGTAAAGTGCGTCTTACGTCACTATATATTGGCCCAGGTGACCACAATCCCTTTTCATCATCCTCCTTCTTCCACCACCCTTAAGGCCGTTTGTTACAACAATCCCTTTTCATCGTCCTCCTTCTTCCACCACCTTTAAGGCCGTTTGTTACCAGAAAGATTTAAGTAGGGAAAAGAATTTAGAGAAATAAATGGAATGAAAGATTTTGAGGTATGAAGGAAGATAAGTTGTTTAGTAGGAAAAAAAAATGAAAGATTAGTAGTTGGTAAAGAATCAGAAAATACCTATTTTACCCTCAAAATTAATTAATTCAAAATGAAAAGTTTTTTTTTTGCTAAAATATATTTAAAAAAATATCCTCTTATCAAGTTCTAATTTGTCTATAAAATATTCTTTCCCTAAGTTTAAATTTGTCTAAAAAAATTCCGCCAAATTTAAACTTATTACATAAGTTTAAATTTATCGCATAAATTTGAATTTAATAATATTTTCTTTCATTCTAAAAAAAATATTTTATAAGGGGTAAATATATCAAAAAAATGTCATTGTTTACGTGAAACTTGAGATCTCACCAATTTTGTGGGATCTTATATTCTCACATATAAGGGAAGGTAGGTGGGTCCGACAAAAAAACTTGCTAATCTTTCTTTCTCTTTCAACTGAATTTGTGCACCAAACAGGCCCTTAGTTCCTATGGTTTCATGAGTATGAAATATAAATAATACTAATACAACGACTTTTTTTTGGGTATAGTTTAGTTTTTTTTTTAATTCAGAAAAGCACCCCTGAAAATATTAAAATTCCAAATCAATTCTGTTTAATATACATGATTAATTGCCACACTTCATTAGCAGGTGGCAACACATTTTATTATATGAATTACTAATTTGAGATTTTGAAACTATTTGTCTAAAATCTTTTCCTTTTTCGTCCAAATTCTCAATTTTTTTTGGACCATAGAGTTATTTTTAGAGATGAGCTAATTAGAATCGGAGTATATAATGTTTTTCATAAAAGTGGTTAATGTTGATGGCATTACTAAATATGATGAAGAATATGAAAAAAATTGAAATTCTTAATAAGCTACTACTTCCGGTCCTAATTATAAAAATACTTTTGTAGTGCAATTTGCACTATAAAAGTGTTCTTATAATTAAGACCGAAGAAAGTAACATATTACAAGACCATTTATAGTCATATGATATTGTTTTATTGAAAACTTCATATACGTAGTATTATTTTGTTGAAAATTTGACTTATTATCAAATTATTTCTAACATATACAATTATATTATAAATCATATTTGAAAAACAGTTTTTTTAAAAACTTTAATTGTCATTTCAAACAAGCTTTATGTCGGTTGGTGTATGCTGTTTGTATTAGCCATAGAAACTACTTTTCCAATGTAATTTACGCTATATAAGGTAAGTTTGTGAGATGAGTTTTGTCTTAACTTGCGTAAACAGACTTTTCCACGGCCAAACCAGACAAAATTTGAGATAAAACTCCTATAATATATTTACTTTATATATTATAAATAATGTTTTTTTAAAAAAAGATTCTACTGTTAACTCAAACCCAAAGAACCACTGTGACCAAGACTTTGCAACTGGAACCGGATTTCCTCAGAAGCAGACTCTCAGAAGCTCTTAGTATCCCATCACCACCGTCCGTTGGAGAGAGAAATTGAAAAGCTCAAATCTCAATGAGGCAAAAAAAACCGCGCGCGGTTTTTTTTTAAAAATAGAGCTGCACCCTTGGATCAATTTTTGGACGGATAAGATCGAAAGATACTAATGGATACTGAGGGTTCCGCTTCTGAGAGAATCCGGATCCCTTTGCAACTTGCTCTGGTTTTGTACTTTACACATCGACCGAGGATTTGAATAAAGCAAAACATATTGATTCAAAACTAGATTTAAAACGTGATATTCTGATATTTAATATCATTTATAAATTCATGTAACCCCATGTTCTTACGTTAGCGTTTGAACATTGTTTATTGGTATAACTATCTTGTAATTGATACTTTTAGCTAAATTAATCTTAAACATTATTATCTATTCCTAACATGCAGTGTATTTCCAATTATTTATTTATTATATTCAAAATTACAATGCAGTGAATTTCTTTTCCATTCCCAACAATTAAATAAACGAAATATAAATAGGGTGTATCATGTACGATTTGTCTAGTTGTGGATGTAAAACGTAAAGTTAAGTGTGATCTTTAATTATAATATGTCCACTTGAAAGAGTTTTTGAATTTTAAATACGAAATGTATCAAAAGAGGAAGGAAATTAAAAGGAATTGAAAAAAGCAAGATGTGCATAATCAAATGTTATATTAATATATAATTATGTTATGGACAATAAGCTACTACATATATATAGTAATAAATTAATCCAAGAAGTTATGAAGAGCATAATTAACTAAGAGCATATATAAAGTCGAGGCGTCATAATTGAAGCATATGATTCTTTTTTCCCAAATTAGAATCCAAAGCATGGGATGGCTAAACAAGAAATTAATTTATCATGCTCGCACTTTTATTGGATTTAGATTTTAGTTTCTATAGTTTTAAATTATGGTTTTTAATCTATATTATTTCATAAAGAGTTAGTTAGAAATATAATTATAACAAATAAATATAAGAATTAACACTAATGTCGGGTTATTAAGACAATTTGGTGGGTAAAGTCTTTTCTGGGAAAAATCTTCACATCCCTACGATTATTAACATAATAAAGAAGGGTTGGCAGTTGAATGAAGAAATGGAAGTTCATGATCTGGATCGGGCCCAACTGATTTTTCTTTTTCGTTTTCACAACAAAGAGGATTATGCTAGGATACTTAAAGGTAGACCTTCGTCCATTCAGGGTTTCCTGTTAAATCTCCAACTCTGGGATGATTTTAAGGTTCTTAAAGATGTGGAATTTAAGTACAAACCATTTTGGCTTCAATTTCATGGGCTCCCTCTAGCGGCATTTGAGAGTCAGAATGCCAAAACTCTTGGTGATGCGGTTGGGAAGACTGTGATGTATGAGGCTCCCATGGTCGATGGAAAGATGACTCGAAGTTTCATTAGAGTTAGAACTCTTCTCTGTCTAGATTCTCCTATCACGACCGGTTTCTGGGTTCCGAGGGAAGGTATGGAGCCTGTTTGGGCTTCAGTCCGTTATGAACGGCTTCAAAAATTTTGCTACAGGTGCGGGCAACTCGGTCATGAGGAACGAAGCTGTAAGGATGTGAGTCGGGTATACAAAGATGGTGACGAGTATGATTTTGGGGGCTGGTTAAGTACCTCCGGTTTGAAGACTTATAATGATATTGTGGAAACATGCATGGAAGGATGGTTGGAAGCATTGTACAAAGATTTGAGAAAACCTGCTAGTAATTTCCACCGAAATCCTCCGCTAGCGAGATTTCTCAGGCGAAGCATCTTACTACTGGGTGGGGCCCAGATCCTGTGAGCAATGGTAACGGTCCGGAGACTTCAACGGCTTCTCCTGTTCCTGCAGTTCAGCCAGCGTTGCAGGTGTTTCCTGTGTCTCGGCCGAAAGGGCCTGCTACGATGGTGCCAGGGGATCCCGTGGCTGACGTGGCGTGTGGAACAACAAAGATGGGAAATGCTTTTTGAAAAAGGGTCTAGGGGAATTGAGTGGGCCCCTGGTTCTCCTTCTTTGCTGACACTACCTATTTTTGACAAACCTAAGGAGAGCAGAGTGGACCCACCAGGCTGTTGTAAGGAGGGGTGTTTGGGCTAAGTTTGCAAGACGCAAGGGAGTGATGACCTCCTATTGGGCTCAGTGGTGGGTGATGGCCTACACTTTATTTCTTCAATTAATTCTCCAGCAAGCTCGGCCTTAGATGGGCTTGGTCCAGATGAGCTGCAAATTAATCCCATTACCCCTTCCATTGGGCTTTCTCCAATCTCTGCTATGTCTGTTTGCTTGAAAAGTATTAATCTTAAGCGCTCCTTGGAGGATGATTCTACTCCGGTGGAGAGAAATAAATGTAGAAAGCTAAGCTTTGACTTAGTTGAGGAACCAGTTCAAGCCAAAAAAGTTGAGGGGAACTTACTGAGGGAGCGTAAGAGGAGTTTTCGTTCGGTTAAAAAGTATATTCGCCATTATGGAAGGGACGAGAACCCAGGTATGTCTAGTAATACGAATTTGCCTGTTGAGATTGATTTTCCTAATAGCTGGTTATCTGTTGGTAGTGAACAGGATATGGATCATGATTCTTCTTTGTCTGAGAACGCCGGTGGTTGGATGAAACCAGCCACCGGTGCGCCATGAATCTATTATCCTGGAACTGTCAAGGTTTGGGGGTTGCCTCGACAGTCAAAAATCTGAGGGAAGAGTGTTCCCGGAAAAAACCCCCACTTAGTCTTCCTGATGGAGACTAAGCAAAAGGTGAGTTTAATAAGAAAAGTGAGGCGGAGATGTGGCTTCAGTGAGGAGTGGATTGTTAATCCTGTGGGAAGAAGTGGCGGGTTGGCTTTATGGTGGTCAGATATGCTTAAAGTTAATATCTTATTCTCGTATTCTAATATTATACATACCAGTGTGGTATCTGCGACCTTTTCGACTCCAACTTATATTACCTTTATCTATGGTCCTACCGATGAAGCGGATCGTCTGTTATGTTGGAAAGAGGTTCAAGAATTAGCAACAACATCAGGGACTCTAAGGCAACATTGCTCATAAGTCTATACTTCCAAGGTGGATTGCTACTTAACCTAATTAATAATGACATAAAAAAACTAAAATTAATTAATTGTGAGCATCATAAATACCAATGGCACTATATATAAATTTTATATAGTAAAAATTCAGTTAAAATAAAAAAGTCTAACTATGCCATGTTTATGAAAAAAACTTTGTGGGAAGATGTAAAACCCGTTCTGTAATCTCTATACTTTAAAAGCGTTAGTCTCATAGTTATTGGTCAGCATGTTAGATTCTAAATAAAAAACTAAAGATATGAATTTCCCTATAAACTATTAGTATATTGAGATCCAACGGCTAATTACGATTTCCTTGTTTTTAATATAAGACATATTTATATAATTAATTTGATTCAATTAAGAAAGTTGATTGAATTAGTAAATATGACATGTATTTTCTAAATAAATTAAGTGTGGGTGTAAAACGTAAAGTTAAGTATGGTCTTTAATTATAATATGTCCACTTGAAAGAGTTTTTGAATTTTAAATAAGAAATGTATCAAAAGAGGAAGGAAATTAAAAGGAATTGAAAAAAGCAAGATGTGCATAATCAAATTTTATATTAATGTATACTTATGGACAATAAACTACTGCATATAGTAATAAATTAATCCAATAAGTTATGAAGAGCGTAATTAACTAATAGCATATATAAAGTCGAGGCGTCATAATCGAAGCATATGATGCTTTCCCAAATTAGAATCCAAAGCATGGGATGGCGAAACAAGAAATTACTTTATCATCCTCACACTTTGTTGGATTTAGATTTTAGCCCCTATAGTTTCAAATCATGGTTTTTAATTTATATTATTTCATAAAGAGTTTGTCTAAGTTTAACGATGTTAAATATAATTAACATGAATAAATATAAGAATTAACACTGTATGGTTTTTAATACAACCTTGCTAAATTTAACTATTTTTATTAGTTTGTAAAAATTTTAGTTGATGTCTTATTATAAGGATCAAAATAAGTCTTTCCATGTTTGTGGGGATCCAAGAGGATGAATTCAAATTAAATATTTCATGCGGTTATAAATATAAGACAAACTTAATTTTTTTTAGATATTAAGAAAAACTAATTTAATTACTTTAAAATATTAATATTTATCATTTTTTAAAAAACTATTTTGCCTAACTTATAAACTAATGTATAATATAATGATACACAATATATGATATGATTAACTAACTTATTTACCTTTATTAACCTCTTCAAAAAAATCAACTTTGTTTTATACTCCCTCCGGTCCTAAATAAAAAGTAGAGTTGACTTGTTTTGAGAGATCAAGGAAGCTAACTAAGTTACTTATTCATATCATATGTTGTGAATCCTTAACTTATACTCCTTCTGATCCTAATTATAAGACCTAGTTGATTTTTTTGGAGAGATTAAGGAAGCTAATTAAATCACTTTAGAGTATTTTTATTTTTATTTTTTCTTTAAACTAATTAATATATTATAAATCATATTTAAAAAACAGTTTTTAAAAACTTTAATTGTCATTTCAAACAAGCTTTATGTCGGTTGTTGTATGTTGTTTGGATTAGCGGTAGATGCTACTTTTCTAACGTAATTTACACTATACGAGGTAAGTTTGTGAGAGAAGTTTTATTTTGAGTTGCATAAACAGACTTTTCCACCGCCAACCTAAACAGACAAATTGAGATAAAACTCTTATAATATATTTACCTCATATATTATAAATCACATTTAAAAAAACAGATTCTACTGTTAACCCAAACCCAAGCTCAAAGAAGCACATGTGACCAAGACTTTGCAACTTGCTCTGGTTTTGTACTTTACACATCGACCGAGGATTTGAATAAAGCAAAACATATTAATTCAAAACTAGATTTAAAACGTGATATTCTGATATTTAATAAAATATTTCTCTATCATTTATAAATTCATGTAACCCCATGTTCTTACATTAGCCTTTGAACATTGTTTATTGGTATAACTATCTTGTAATTGATACTTTTAGCTAAATTAATCTTAAACATTATTATCTATTCCTAACATGCAGTATATTTCCAATTATTTATTTATTATATTCAAAATTACAATGCAGTGAATTTCTTTTCCATTCCCAACAATTAAATAAACGAAATATAAATAGGGTGTATCATGTACGATTTGTCTAGTTGTGGATGTAAAACGTAAAGTTAAGTGTGGTCTTTAATTATAATATGTCCACTTGAAAGAGTTTTTGAATTTTAAATAAGAAATGTATCAAAAGAGGAAGGAAATTAAAAGGAATTGAAAAAAGCAAGATGTGCATAATCAAATTTTATATTAATATATAATTATATGGACAATAAGCTACTACATATATATAGTAATAAATTAATCCAATAAGTTATGAAGAGCGTAATTAACTAATAGCATATATAAAGTCGAGGCGTCATAATCGAAGCATATGATGCTTTCCCAAATTAGAATCCAAAGCATGGGATGGCGAAACAAGAAATTACTTTATCATCCTCACACTTTGATTGGATTTAGATTTTAGCCCCTATAGTTTTAAATCATGGTTTTTAATTTATATTATTTCATAAAGAGTTTGTCTAAGTTTAACGATGTTAAATATAATTAACATGAATAAATATAAGAATTAACACTAATGTATGGTTTTTAAGACAACTTTATTAAATTTAACTACTTTTATTAGTTTGTAAGAATTTTTAGTTGATACCTTATTATAAGGACCAAAAGAAGTCTTTCCATGTTTGTTGGGATCCAAGAGGATGAATTCAAATTAAATATTTCATGCGGTCATAAATATAAGACAAACTTAAATTTTTTTTTAGATATTAAGAAAAACTAATTTAATTACTTTAAAATATTAATATTTATCA